>JAODLI010010590.1:0-25787 GCA_027575585.1 Percopsis omiscomaycus | reverse complement strand
ATATATACACACACACACACACATATATATACACACTACATTCTTAATATGTACGAAAGTGCATTAATTAGTTAATTGATAAACAACTGATAGTCATAATGGAACTGTGCTTACGTCAATGGAGAGGTCCAGGAGTGCTGCTAGTCTCTTCATTGTGATTCTGGTGTAATATTTGGCCATTATTCTAATGTTCTGAAAGACAGAGTCAAAAACTCTAAATATGCATCTCTACAAGGCAATCTATATATGACTTACTGGATACAAGTCAATATTTCCATTTTAGTAGGACTTTATCATGTTGAGATAAGGGCTGATTAATACACTCTTCCCTAAAAAGAAACTAAGTTGAGAGACCTACATGTTCCACTACTCTGTTCTTAAGGTCCTTCCACCGTTTCTCTCCCTCGTCCGAGTATGAGAATACATCTGTGGCGGGGCTGTCAGGCGAACCCTCCCTCAACTCCTTCCTATAATCCTCCACAAGCGAGGCCCAGCGCATCAGCTCCATGGTGGTGAACTGTTTCAACAGATCCCTAAAGACCACAAACACACTTCAATAGTAATTATGAATAAACGTGAGGTGGATGGAAACAGGTGAGGAAGGAAGCGTTGCTTATTAAGAAAAGCATCATTCAATTATTAATAATCATGTCTATTAGCTCAGGGATTTATATCAATGAAGGTTTATTTACATCTTTTCTTTATCCAGTCTTCATATTAAAACTACCAGCCATTAATAAGTCACCATGCACAGCATGGTCCATATAGTGCTACGGTGCGTTGTTTACTTGTATTTTGGTATATCTTCGAGCTTCTTGTCTGCGTTGATTCTGTGCACAAGGTCTGACTGCTCGTTGTCGTAAGGGGAGAGAATTACATACAGAACAACGCTCTTCAGTGCCTGAAACACACGCACACATCAGTGTTAGAGGAGAGTTTTAGTTAAAAATGGGTAAACCCATGTTCAGATTAGGCAACTGGACGCCAAGCAACCATCACTAAAAACAGTTTTACCATAACAAGGGAGATACCAGGAGATTCCCTCTTTGATTGGGGAGCCTCAATTAGTACCCCTAACCTTATAGATAGCTTTTATTTCTTTATTAGACTCAAGGTCCATTATGAAAAACAAAAACAAACATAAAACACTTATCCGTTTTTGTCTGCATTCGTGCTTTTATGACTGTGTGCATCCATAATTATATTTGTTTGCGTGTCTGTGTGAGAGTGAGCAAGGACGGGTGAATGGGAGCACATTTCAATCTTTGGGACAGCTATATAAAAATTTTCATTAATTAATTGAACGGTAGAAAACATTTTGTCCTCAGAGAGGCGGCAATTGTACTTGTGTGTACCTGCTGCCACTTGCCACTGTCATCCAAGATGCAAGGTGTTTCATACATGGCACGGTAGTGTTTACAGATGGCCAGGTACGAGCCTTCGTGCTGGTCTACCTGGATCATCAGGTTGTAGTACTTCAGCTTCTGCTCCTAGCACACCAGTAGGAATAATGTTTTCATCACTACCTTTTCATCTGGACTAGTGAGGGGGTCACAATTATTTTGGACAACATTTGATTAATTGGAGATATAAAGATCAGTACACCAATCACATTATAGCTAAACTAAAATAAAGAACCTAAAAAAAGTCACGAAGATGGTTAGTGTAGTAATACAACTGAATAATAATGTTAATATAGCAATATATTCTGACCTCAGTCTCCTCCTCTGTGAAAAACTTTGTGTTGATTTTCTTGCTGATGATCTGTGTTCGGATGTAGTCCTTCACAGCAATGCACAACCTCATCTGGTCTAGGATAAACTCCACTTTCTCCTTCTTTTCCATGGAGCCATACGTCTCTACCTGATAGAAAACACTTTTTTTAAATACTCCAATGGAATGGATTATAGTCACCACAGATTTAACCCTTTCAAAACTGCCTCTTTAAAATGGCAGTAGTGATCATTTAACTGAAAATAATCTACCATCGCAGTATTGCAAATTTTAAAAATAACTTTTTTTTTTAAATCATTAAAGTATTATGTATGTCGTAACATATGGCAACTTCTTCCGGTAAAGGGTCTTAAGAAGCATAACATATATTCTTTGTAATAAACTCACCTGCAGCTCCTGCAGAATGGAAGCCGCCTCTTTCACCTCTCCGTTTTGCTCCTTGATACTCGCCAACGTCTTCGTCAAACGTGCCCGCTCAATCTCCACGTAGATCTGAAACAACATTACACGGTTAATCTCAAAACTGCGTTCACTCTCAGCAACTTTGCAGCTGATTGCGAGTAGCTCTGGAGTTTTGTAGGCATGCCTGCACAACTGTCTGCTAAGGAGCAAGTTGAAATCAATTATCTGACATTCTGCCCATGCAAACAATATGTAGCAGAATTTTTTTTTTATAAATTTGCAAAAGACAATATTTATTTTAAAAGAAACACAGATAATACTACTTAATAAATATTACCTAGACGGGACAGCAATGCTTTATTTGAAAGTGCCAATTTTTTTTGTTAGCCCATTATTACTATTTACAAGACTATTTACAAGCATGCGAAAACCAAGGCTTGGAGCATGTATGTCTACACACAGAGCTATGTCCGCCCACACCGGGGGGGGAAAGCAGTTGATCACTCTCTATTGACTTTGTATTGGGTGAAGCTGCCCCTGAAAAATGCCTTAAAAAAAGAGGTGCCGTCTGACAGGATGCACTACCAAAAAGGTAAAGACCCCAGAATTACAGTGCCTTGCGAAAGCATTCACTCGTCTTGGCATTTTTTCTTTTTTGTTGCATTACAATGTAATTTAAATGGTTTTTATTGGGATTTCATGTAATGGACATAAAGAAACTAGTCCAAATTGGTTTTTAAAAATGAAAAACAGAGAAGTTGTGCATGCATATGTATTCACCCCCTTTGCTATGAAGCCCCTAAAAAAGATCTGATGCAACCAATTACCTTTAGAAGGTGGATTTTATTGAACTAATTATGTGACTTCTACACGATCACATGATCTCAGTCACACACACACACACACCAAGGAGCTCTCCAAACAGGTCAGGGAAAAAGTTGTGGAGAAGTACAGATCAGGTTTGGGTTATAAAAAAATATCCAAAACTTTTAACATCCCACGGAGTACCAATAAATCCAGTATTATAAAATGGAAAGAATATGGCATCACAACAAACCTGCCAAGAGAGGGCCGTCCACCCATACTCACGGAGGGCATTAATCTGAGAGGCAAACAAGAGACCAAAGCCTGAAGGAGCTGCAAAGCTCCACAGCGGACATTACCGTATCTGTCCATAGGAGCACTTTCAGCTATACACTTCACATATCTGGGCTTTATGGAAGAGTGGCTAGAAAAAAAGCCATTGCTTAAAGAAAAAAATAACCAAACACATTTGCTGTTCGCCAAAAGGCATGTGGGAGACTCCCAACATATGCAAAAAGGTACTCTGGTCAGATGAGACAAAAAATTTGCCTTTTGGTTATCAAGGAATACGCTATGTCTGGTGGAACACCTGTCATCACCCCGAGAACACCATCCCCGTGGGAATGTTTTTAATTCCCACAGGGTCAATATTTTTGCAAGGCACTGTAAGCTTTTATAAGCTGCCGAACCAAAAAACCAAGCCTTTAAGGAGTGGATACAAGCAATAAGACAAAAGGCATCAGCAGGAAGAATGGGAAAACTGTGGGATCCTGACACTAGTATACCTACTGCTTCTTCTCTGGTCGTCTAAAATAATCCAATTGTGTTCACCTTTAGTGGGCGCAGTTTAATATGAACACGTTGCGCTCTGTCTCTATTGCATGTATCCAATTTTTTTCTGTTCGACAGCTTTTAAAAACATATTCTGGGGTCTAAATAATTTCAAATATGTTGAATATGTACAATATCCTCATTCAGTTTGATCTTTATTAATTAAATGTTAATTTGAAGAAACTTTGCGTTGGATTTTGTTACTGGTATTTTTTTCATGTTTGAATTTTTAATATTAATAAATGTAATATTTAACCCAAATTAATAGCGGCCGCAAATATCGGCTATCGGTTTCTGCGAGGAGAAATAAATGGTACCGGCCTTATTTAATAATAATCTTCAGGGATATCAATCTGTCCAGTTTGTGAATTGTGAATCAATTTCACCCGTTTTGGTGAAATCATATTTTTATTTCCAGTATTTATTCAAACTGAAGCAATTCAAGTCCAGTGAATAACCTGAAATGCTACAAAAGGTAAACTGCCATACATAAAAAAAGTTAAGGTTACACAAGACTGAAAAATAATGTATATTTCAAAGTTATTTAAAAAGGCATTGTTCAAGGAAATTGCAATGAAAGCCATGTTGTCAAGCCAAGTGGTCTAACAGATCCAAAGCCACAGATGCAAGGAAAACAGGGCCGGGACAGTCGCACGGTCACGTAAAAATGTGATTTTTTAGAAATTCCTTAAGCAAGGTAATAGGGGTGTGCAAAGCAGCTGGTATTTGTATATGTATTTGTATTTGTTGAGGGGGGGAAAGTATTTGTATTCGAGTAGAATTCAAAATAGGCATAAAAATCAATTTTTTGCTTTACACTTCTAATTTACGTTATAGTGTAAGTATTCTTTAATTATATCCATTATAATAATTATGGATATGCAATATTGGTTGATGTTTTTCCATAAATCCAGCAATGAACATGTAACAAGGAACGTCATTGAAAAGAAAATAACATAACAGCCATTACCTCATCCATGGTTAAACCAACAACTAATAAAATACCATTGTGAACATTATGAACCCCACCACCACCTGTCCTTGTTGGAGGACGCTGAACAAACAGAATAAAAACAAATAATACTTCAAAGAACTGTTCTTCTGAAAGAACTTCTTTCTAATGCACAGAATTCCAAGAACTAAACTTTATCAACCCTTGACGGAGATCTGGCAGAACAAAAGTTGTATTCTATACAATACTCTTGTAAACTGTGACGGGAAGCTATGCTAAGGTTAACTAGCCTACATCTTGCTGTCTGCAAAAGACAGAGTAACTTAACGTACCATATAACTCCCACAAGTGCATACAATTCGACACAACTACACAAGCATTTTTTTAAAACCTTTTAAACCTTTTTAACCGAACGTTAACGTTACTCTGTCAACAGCCTATTGTCTATAGGGTTAGGGTTAGGGTTAGGGGTTAGCTAACAGAGCTACGTAAAGGTTAGGGTTAGGGTTAGGGTTAGGGTTACCGAGCTAACAGAGCTACGTAAACAGAGCAAACATGAGCAAACATGAGCAAACAGAGCAAACATGAGAGCACCCGACTGCAGACGTCAATAATGCAGCGTAATGGAATAATCAAACTCCGCTTTACGAAAGTTATAAACTGCCTCTGGAACCCAGTTAAGGTACAAAAATAGTTAGTGCAGTTGTTGTTTTTTCGCTCAGCCGAGTCCTCTCTGTTGCTGTGTGGAGCAGCTTGTGTCAGTCACCTCTTCTCACTCATTCGGGCATGCACTGCGGTCTCATGAGAAAACGCAGCTTTTTGATATAATGTTTTTCTTGTTCCCGAATACAAATATTTGTATTTGTTCGAAATAAGTATTCGTAAAAAACACGTTATTTGTGCCTTTCCGAATACCGTATTCGGGTTCGGCTCCACCCCTAGTAGTGACACTGTTGTCCTGGTGTACTGCTGCAGTAAGCTCATTCCACCATTGCAGCACCAAGACAGAAAAAACGTAACTGAGCTGGCTCTTGCATACTCGTAGTGACAGAGGTGCCAGCCAACCAGCCAACGTGGTAGATTGAAGCACTCTGGTTGGGGCCTGGAACCTGACCATTGCTTGGAGGTAGAGTGGGGCAGTTCCCTTTACTGCTTTGTAGGCCAGCACCAGTGTCTTGAATTGGATGCGCTAGTGAAGCTAGTCAATGTCCTGGAGGGGGGTTACATGGGAGAACTTAGGTTTGTTGTATACCAGACCTTCTGCGGCATTTTGATTGCGCTGTAGGGATCAGGAAGGAGAGGCCCAACTAGAAAGGAGTTGCAGTAGTCAAGATGAGAGATAAATAGAGCTTTGTACAGGAGCTGCGCCGCTTCCCTTGTGAGGAACGGCCGTATCCTTCAGATGTTATAGAGGGAGAATCTTCAGACATGGTTCGTTGCGGCAAGGTTGGCTGCACCAGACAGTTGGTTGGGGGCAGGATAGTCTAATGGTCTAGCCGTAAGGTCGTGGGTTCGAGTTCCAGAGTCGGCTTATCTGTAAGCATCCTTGAGCAAGATGCCTAACCCCCTATCTTCTCCATGTAATAGAACAATGTAATTAAGTCGCTTTGGATAAAAGCGTCTGTTAAATGCTGTAAATGCTGTAAATGTAAATGTTGTCCAGTATCACTCAGAGATTCTTCACAGTTAGAGAGAAGTACATAGTGGTTTTCTCTAAGGTGATGGACAGGTCTACTTGAGGACAGTCTTTCTCCGGAAGGTAGAGTAGCGGGGTCTTATTGAGGTTGGGGTGATGTAAAGACATCCAAGTACTGATGTTAGCGAGACATTCAGAGATCCAAGTTGGATGTCATCGGCATAGCAGTGATAGGAGTACCCGTGTGAGTAGATTACAGAGTTTAAGAGATCTGGTGTGCAAGGAGAAGAGTAAGGTTCCCAACACAGATCCGTGAGGGACACCTGTGTTGAGTGAACATGGTTTGGACAGGTGTCCATTCCAAAATACCTGATAAGAGCGATCTGCCAGGTAGGACTCAAACCAGGTGAGCATGGAGTGGGCAATGCCCAGTTCAGCGAGGGTCGATAGAAGGATTGATTAGTTCAACGCACCAAACACCCCAGGTCCAAGAGGATGAGGACAGAATAGAGGGAGGAAGTTCTATCAGTGTAAAGGGCTTTTGTTCCAGATTCTGGGGCAGCTTGCCATAGAGATGTACAATAATAAATTTTAAATATAGCAAATTAACTTTTGGCAAAATATAACCAATTTGGTTTTACCCTGAATTTAGATTTTTTTTTTAAATGATGTCTTCTGGATATGCTATCCAGATATTGAACAATCCAATGAATCCCTTTCCATTTGTTTTGTCTGATATTTACAAAAAGGTATTTAAGTCTGCCTGTTATTTACAAAAACATTTGGATAATCTGGGTAGCGAGTCATGATAGCAGTGAGGGATCGTACACACCCAGGGATCGTACGCTGGATTATTGAGGAAGACCGGTGACCTGTGGGAACATGTCGTGCTGTGTATGCGCTGAGTGAGTAGCAAACTTGAGATGCAGTGAGTAGTTATTATTCAATACCATTCCTGCCTTGTGGGTACTTCAGACTTCATTTACAGTCTGTCTTTGGCTGAGCTCTGAGCACAGTGCAAGACAGACCACCTTCAGAGCAGAAGCATTGATGTAATTCCATTTGTATAATTCATTTAAGGGGAAAAGGTACACACATTTCCTTTCGTGTTATTGCTGTTTTCCAATTTGCTCCAATGGCTAATAAAAGTCTATCTACACATTGTGTAGCTAAGCATGTAAGCATGCACAACAATTTAAATTCAGTGGAGGTTCAATTAAAAATAGTTTGCTATTTTCCTGTCTTCCATAGTCTACCTTGACTTGTATTGCTATAAATCGCTGTATCTGTTTGTGGTCTGTCTTTAATGTGTTAGTAAGGCCAAACACCAGGTATAAGAAGAAGAGGAAGGATGTTTTCACATCTAGATCAGCGCTAATAGGAGTTACTTCTGCCCAGAAGCAGCTGAAGTGGGAGCTTAGACCAAAGAGCTGGCATTTTGGTTGAAACAAGGAAGAACCAGTCTCTAGATTTCATTAATTTAAATTAAAAACATACAAAGTCGATCTGACGGGAAGCGCAATGCTTTGGTCACGGCATTCATTTTCATCTCCAGAGAACCAGCCCTGTTTGACTACAGCTCAGGACAATTAGGCAGAGGTGACATAATGCTCATTTGACTGTAGGCAGAGCCATTTTACTCTAATAAAGTATACTCTTTAACGCGTGTATAATTTTATTTTGAAAATCAGCCAGGATTTGGGTTAATCCTCTAAACCCAAAGCAGTCCCTGCATGCTAATATGTTTTAATGGTCACGTGGATAGTGATGGCTCCAGTTATTGCCTTACTGTGACACTCAAACTGATGTGTCTTGTCAACCATTTGTCCTGTCAAGTAATGACTGCATAAAGTCTGTCTGTCTGCATGCCTTTGTTTGTGTGCCTACCTCTGCCTTTTGTAAGTTATGGCAGCATTGAACCAATGAATTAGTCCTGGCACATAGGCAGATATTTATACAAATTTGAGACAGCAGTAAATTAAATGTCCTGAAATGCTCACTTTCTCCCTTTGGCTACAGTAAATTAAAACAATGTCGCACACAGTGGCACAAGCAGATACAAATTTAATGGAAATTATTTTAAGGCACACTGATGCTGATTAAAGTTAATTTAGTCCGACATAAACAAACTGGCTAATTTGAGGGGCGACAACTTGCGGAGGCAAAAGCACACTTAGTGATTGTGATGCATATAAGTGTATGTGTGTGTGTGTGTGTGTGTGTGAGAGAGAGGGAGAGAAATAGATTAATTGATTCAAGAGCTATCATGGAGGGTAGTGAGCTGTTTCAGCAGTATAGGCAGTGGTTCTTAAAGTGGCGATTAGAACACCTTGAGAGGTCACTAGCTATATCAACCATTTTTTGGTGAGCCAGGTTTCAAATATTTGAGAACTGCTGCTTAAAGGGATAGCCTTGGAATCGTTTGTATACACCCATGATATCAATCAGTATTTGTAATTTTAGGCAGATTCTCCTATAGCAACTCCCCCCAGTTATACCGGAAGTTTTATTAATTAAAATGCTAATTTATTAACATAATCGACTGTGTACCTACTGCAAACATGATCCCACAGCAGTCTATGTAGACATTTTCAAGCTGTTATTTTATAATTTTAAAGTGAATCTATTGTTAAACCTTAGTCAGTTTTGTTTCATTTTGTAACAAGCTATCTGCCTCCTGACAAAGCAGTGAGTACTAAGCCTTCAGCGCTCCACCTTGGCCCATAAATGTGTTTATTTTCTGTAATATCTTCCAGTTTCTTTGGCCTTGGACCGAGTGGCACTGTATACTTTGTGCCATCTGACCAGCATCCCTTCTGTGATGACTCAGAACACAGCTAGCCAGAAGGGAGGTAGGGAGGAAGTTAGATTGAAAAGAATCCCATTAAAGCAAGCGAGGGTGGAAACCTGGAAGCGACATAGCGCCCCTGGATAGACTGGTGGTGGATGGGGGGGAGGTGCAAGGATTCAGTTGGCTTCATTTATAAAAGCTTCTTTTTCTTTTGGCAGTTTTTTTTTCTAACTGATGCAAGGCAGATCTGTGTTTCCAGAATAACCAAATAAGCAGCAGAACATTTCCATTTTCTCTTGGTTTTTAAAACGTATTCGAAAGCCAATACCAGTTTCTGTTAGTATTGTCAGTTGTTTATCACAATGTTATTTATACGTTTGTCCTTATGCTAGGGCTGAAATGTATGCTTAATTCACGGTTCAGTACTTCAGTTTGGGGATCACGGTTCAGTACGACTTTCGGTACAACAGGAAAAAAAAGTTTTTTAAAAGACTGCGTTTATTTCCATTTATTTGAGTGTTGTGGCCAATTGTTTTCATATTTGTAAAATACCAGCAATTGAATTTTATAATTTTAGAATAACTACAACATAGGGAACCGAGAGCTGCTGGCCTTCAATTGGCATTGGAGGAGAGGAGATATTTGTTGGAAGGGGCGGAGCAGCCTTTTTTGGTATAAATGGACCTGGCATATATACGTTCTGCCAAACGCCTTAACTCGCCTTAACTGTTTTTCCCCCGGTTCCAGTTCACCTTGTCTTATCGCCCCGGGACGAATATTGTGAATCCAGATGCACTATCCCGTCAATTTTGTAGTCAGGAGGAGACTGAGGAACACCCTCCAATCCGGCCTGCCTACGGCATTGTGGTGGTCGTCACGTGGGTGATTGAAGACATGGTCCGTGACATGGTTTGTTCCACTTCCCCAACTCCTCTGGTTTCACTGGTTTTCAAATGGACAGACGGAGCGCCTGAACCAGGAGCTGGAGACGATCCTTAGATGTCTGGTGTCCGGCAACCAGGCATCTTGAAGCCAAAAGCTTATGTGGGTAGAGTATGCCCACAACACTTCCTTGTTCTTCTACGGGGAAGTCCCCATTCCAGTGTTCGATGGGGCATAAGCCACCGCTGTTTTTGGCCCAGGAGGAGGTCTTCATGGCAAGGCCTGTATGTCTCTTCTCCAGGCCACTACTAGGTAAGTGCCAGGCAGATTGCCACCGTACTCCTACCCCTTGCTACCAGGTTGGCAGGTGTGGCTCTTTTGCTGAACAGGCCCCAGGCGGCTTCACAACACCGCACCAGGATGGAGGCGCAGGTCTGTGCCCTGGGACATGCGCACTCTGGCCCCTCCGGTTAGTGCTCCTAATGCATCGCCGACCAGCTAGCCTCCGAGGGACGCCGCTGTCCAGCGACGTCCACCACCCACCTGTCCTGGGGTCCACAGTCCCGCGCCTGGTCTGCCCACCAGGATGGAGCTACGCGGTCCTGCCAGCAACGTAGAGCGCCTGGAGGCTTCCACAACTTCCGCCACACCCTGGTCAGGGCACGCTGGAGAATCCACACCGTCGCAGCTGTCCCTCGGCCTGGCCACCCGCGTATTCACGCCGCTGGAGCCCGTCCCTAATCCAGACATCTTAGGCGCCAGGTCAGTGTCGCCGGTTGCCTGGGAGCCCTCACCGCCTGTCTCGGGTTCAGCCGCTGGGGGGCCCACGCTGCCGCCGCCCACCGGAGTAGTCTAGCTTGCCTCGCGAGTCGCCGGAGACTCTTTGCCGCCGGAGTCTGCTCATGGCCCGGTCACCAGAGGGTCCATGCTGCCACAGCCTGACTCCGGACATGCAGCCCAAGTGTTCTTACCGTTGGAGCCCATGCCCGGTCCAGACGCTGGAGAGCCCACGCCAGCGCCACACCCTGGTCAGGGCACGTGGGGGGGGCTCGTCGCCTGCGCTGGGAGCCATCTGGAGCCCATGCCCGGTCCAGCTGCTGGAGAGCCCACGCCGCCGCAGCTTATCTCCGGAGCTGCCGCCTAAGTGTTCTCGCCGTTGGAACCCATTTCCAGTCCAGCCGCTGGAAAGCCCACTCCGCCGCAGCCGGTGGCGTCTTGGCATCTTGGCATCTTGCTCAAGGATGATTACAGGTAGGCCAACTCTGGGGCATAGTTTATTTCATAGTTTATTTCAAAATCTCTCTACCCTGGAGCAAGGGGGAGGGAAACAAATTTTACCCAGATGCACATTTAGAACTATGTTTCTCAAAGTTGACTGTTGATGACTTAGTAAAGTCCAAACCGGATAAAAATCTCCTATACAAAGTCTAGCCTCCCACATTAGGACTGCTGGGATTACGAGACTATTGCTGTGCATTTGTACATGCACGTGACCATGTCCCACTTGTCCTGCGTCTCTTCTCAGGACTTAAATCTCCTGGACCTTCTTCCTTCTTGCAAATGGTGGGGAGTTAGTAGCCTGGCGTCTTTGTCAAAGACCCCCTACTGAGAGACACAAAGTCTCCAGGGGGCACTAGCAGCAAGCCACATGAGCCTCTGGTGATTATATTTTGAACTTTTAGTAGTGCAGCATGAAGGGGAGATCAAATTAAACTTTAATTAAAAAGCAAAACTGTAATGAAAAATTGGTTACCTTACCCAAACATTTCATGATTGAATATTGGACTTGCAAGGTGGTATAATAATGAATAATAATAATAAGTGAAGATGACAATTTTACCATTTTATGGTTATTATGTGTCATATTAAAATAAGATTTGCATCGTACATGGATGTTTTTGCAATGCACATCACATCATTGCGTTGAGCCCATCAATGAGTCAGTTGGAAATTGTATATATTTAAATGTCTGACTCATAGTTAATGGCATAATTAGACTAGTTGTCAGAAATATGGTGATAACATTATTTTAATAGCATAATTGGGAACTAGTGCTGACATATTACAGTTGTATAGACGTGCCTATATTCTCCACATTTCTTTCTATAATGGTGGTCCTTGCCGAACATTGTTGTACAACTGCAGCAATGTATTCTCTCTGTGACACTGCTTCTAAAAAAAAAACAAGGCATGCCCAGATAATTTCCCGGAAGCAGCAATTCCCTCACACAAAGAAAGGTGGGGATATTGATTTGATTGGCTGCCACTTAAATTAATACGAAGTCTGGGAGGAAGGATTTTAGCTACCTTTTAAATAAGAACAGGAGGCAGATAGAGAGAGAGTGACTCATTATCTATCAATTATAGCATTTCTGCATTAGAAAATGTCATACATGGTAATCCACAAACACACACATGCAGATGAGCTACACATAATTAAGAATGTATATTTCTTTGAATTGTTCGGACACACAAACTTCAGTTAACATGCTCATCTCTATGTCATTTATACACTTAGAGACCCACACAATACAATTATCATAAGCAACAGTAACTAAATTCACACACACACACCTACACATGCTCACGTGCGCACACACTCCCACACACGCCCACACACACACAGGTAGGCGGACGGCCTGGCCACCTAGTTTCACAGGTGCTTCTGACTGCCTCTCTAGAGACACGCAGTGCTGCCATAATTGCTTTATTTCCAATGTGGTGGATGTGTGTGAGGCTTAATAGCGCCATCATTAGTTGCCGTCAGGGGGTTAGGTGAAAGCAGGAGGTAATTAATTGTCAGAGACAACATGTCATGTTAAAGTGTGAGAATGTGTCACATTACAACTGTATGTGTTAGCAGGGCCCATTGGAAGTCTCTGTTAGGTGCTGCTTTGGTTCCATTACTGTGCAAATAGTTGGATAGAGCGATGGGTAGGCAGACCTGTAGACTCCTGGGATAAACATATGTACTGCTTATATGTAGTACTATGTACTGTATGTTCAGTAACTACAATAGTACTACTTCTATCCAGCTGAACATCTGATGGCACAAGAACTGTGTGTGTGTGTGTGTGTGTGTGTGTGTGCTTGTGTTAAGCTTTTTTGAGCTGTATATTTAGCTCATGTGTTCAATATAATGTGTTTTGTCATTACATTATATCTAAAGCCTAGACTGTGAGACAGTTTAAATTTGCAGGACTTGTTTTAATATGCACATACTGTATTTTCCGGGTGCTGCTGCAGGCTGAGCACATAATTACAACAACAACAACACACAGTGTTTTACACATTTAAAACCACTACAATTTAATAATTTTGTTTATGGAAGAATTTTACATAATCAGGGTTCTTACTTAGCCTACTCCTTGGAATCTGTAGTTAAATATAATAAAAGTAATAATAATATCCAAATTATGCAAAAATTTGTCAGTGGTTTTGATGTCATATAATTATTATTATTATGCATCTTATCGTGTAATAATAATAATAATGACAAGCACACAAAATAATTTGTATAGCAGCTTTATAATAAATGGTTTAAACAGTACTTTGCATATTATTAATCCACTGAAGTAGAATGTTTTTTTCTGTTTGAAATAAGTAAAACAATAAAACAAATCTTAAAGGAAGTCTAAAAGATGAAAATCTATTTTATGAAAATGACAACATTTTTGTAAATGATATAATTATTTTCGTCAAAATGGTAAATTTTTTTTAGATAAAATAAATCTCTGCGTATCACTGAAAAAAAAAATTATAATTATGAAAATATTACAACAAAATTGGGGTGTCAGTATGGGTGGGTGCTGAAATTATTTAAGTGCAGAGTGGTTGAGCTGAAAGATAGAGAAACCAGGAAGTGATCCAGGGGGATAGAGCTAAAGGTGTGTTGGTGTCTGATGATGTCTGGCGTGGATGTTACATATATATTATATATATTATTTATTTATCGTAAATGGGATACGGTATTTAGCTAGAAATTCATCAACATTTTGATTAAAGTATTAACTGCACAAGCGTCACCATTAGATGTCGATCTCAAGAGATTGGGCTGGTATTTCCTATAGCTGTCATAATTAGGTTTTATAGCATTGAGGATGGATGCATCCCTGCATCTTTTGCCTATCTCACTCTCACTTTTGACTTTGATCCAGCAAGTCTATTATCACATTACTTCACCGTGGTGTGAATAAAAATAAAACTCAAAAACTTCCGGCATGACTTTTCCTCTGGCCCCAAGGAGGAGGCAAGAGTGCTTTTAAATGCAATTACGCAAATGAGAGAAACGCGTCATTTTGTGCCTAGTGCTCAGCTCATTTAACCAAGGACGAGCAAACGTGGGCATTTTTTTAATCCCAAATTGCATTTTCACTAAAAAGAGCACACAGGGTGATAAAAAAACATTGGCTCACACACTGCAGAGCACATTTGCTGTAATTAGAGCCAAGATGGCTTCAGCGCATTTATTTTGGTGAGCCAAAATGGAGGCAATGGTGTACAAATTTCAGCAAAATGGACAGTTCCACAATGATGCTGAATGGCCATTAGGGATGCAATAATACACAGTATGTTATCAAACCGTTCGGTATGCCCCCCACGGTTCAATACGCACACATGATCCACGGTATTACGATTTTATAAAAGACTTACTTATAGCGCTGCAGACTACATGCATCTGTCGTACATTTGCATCCACAGAACATTTGCATTCCCTGGCCTCCCTGGATCCGCCTATCAGCGCTCCGTAAGAAAATACCAGCTTGAGAAGAGAGAGCTCCAACGTGACAATGGTGAGCGCTAGCGAGTCAAAGAGAGCTCAATTTGAGGAGGCACCGCCGTCTTTTAAATCCGTGGTGTGGGAACATTTTGGATTTAGCGTTCAATACGATGATGATGGCAAGAAAACAGGAAACAAAAAAGTATGGTCTGCAACCATTGCTTTGCCACTGTCGGCTACTTGAGTGGAAACACTTCAAACATGATGTCTCATTTATACCGCCTTCACCCAAGCCTTATTGCTAATGTATGGAGCAAGGAAAGTCCACTCACACAATATTCTCTCGCCGCTGCCATCCAACAACAATTTACAACAAATTCAGAAAAACATAAGGAAATAATGAAAGCAGGGGGGTATTCTTAGCTTAGGCTTTGTAGCCCTATTCGGTGGTTAGTGCCTCATGATTGTGTTATAGCTGTCTGATTATGTTTTAAACCAAACTATAAACAAAAGTATCTATAGGGGGAGGGGTAGACAATGGTGTGAGCTAATGAGAGCTGTCAGGGGAAGAGAGCCGCTCAGCACTCAGGTGTGTGCAGGTTGTCTGGTTGTACAGTACAAATACACCACATGGTATTGTTGCAGCTTTAGCTATTTGAGGATGTTTTAGCTAGATTGTTGGTGCTTGTATGTGGGTGTTTAATTTTCACTCTCCACTCTCTCCTGCTCACATATACAGTGCCGTGAAAAAGTATTTCCCCCCTTCCTGATTTCCTCCATTTTTGCATATTAGTCACTCTGAATGGTTTCAAATCACCATACAAAATGTAACATAAGACTAAAGGAAAACCGTTATCTAACACCAACTGACCTGGTGTAAAAAAGTAATTGCCCCCTTACCATACCGTATATAGAACCTTAACATCAATTTGACGTAGGCTACACAATCTCAACAAGTAGCGCACAATGATATGGGATGATCAAATGAAAGTTGAGAAAGAGTTGAGAAAAGAGATACACAGTATCAGTCTGGAAAGGGTCACATAGCCACTTCCAAGGCTCTTGGACTTCAGAGACCACAGTGAAAGCAATAATCTTCAAATTGAGAAAACTTTGAACAGTGGTAAATCTTGTGGCGTGGCCGGCTTACCAAGATTAATACTTTAATGAATTAATTAATACTAAGTCAGTAGCCATAATGATATAGATCGTGACTGGGTCATCTGACGTAGGTGACATACTTCAAACCTATGGGGCATGAACTCTGTCCCCCGGGATGCACAAGAGTGTCAGGTGATCCCGTCATTCTTTTCTGTTCTGGGTCAAAGATCATCCAGCCTAGATTAAAAGGAAATAAAATGGGGCAGAGTGGGATCAGGTCGACAAAAAGGTTTTGGTTGGGTAGAAGAATTCCTTCATCAATATAAAATAGTTCAAACAGTGTCTGGTCATAAGTTCCATATACAACATGGCTCCTCATACATCAAAGCCACCTTTTCTCTATGCTTTCATGTTGCCATATTTATGTTGGCTTCTTGATCAGCCTCAGTACTAAGGCATTGTGCCTCTTGGGTTCATGAGATGTCCTGCAGGGATGGGTGCATGCGCTCACAGCAGGGGTTTGTGCTAAGAACAGTTGAATAGCCTGCTCTTCAGACCGGTGTTTGAAGTGAGCCAGCTTGACAATATGATGAAGGTTAATTTCGCTTCAATTCTCTTCAAACAGTATTGACCCTTAAGGGGAAGTTGCTTTGCAGGCAGGTTTAACAGTGAAAACCCAACAAATACATATAATCTGTGCAACAAAATGTAGACATATGTAGCATAAATGCAACACATTGTGTAGTATACCACGTTCCTGACACTATATGAGCCTTTTGCGTTTACTATGTTGGGTTGATGAAATTGATGAGAGAAGAGATTTTTCCAAACGAACGTAAGCTGGCAAGAGAACTTGTCTTGTCCACCGTCAATGTCCCTCCTTGCCTATAGTGTTGCCGCTGAAAACCAAAGCGGAGACAGACAAGTCGTATTGTCATTAGCAGGACAGATTGGTTGTAAACGCAGAATGTTGCGCAGCCTCTCTTTTTTTAGGGATTCACAACCAATGCAGAAACCGGCTGATAGTGACACTGAGGGAGTGTGTCGAACCGGATTAATCCATTCAGACGAATGTCAGCCGTTGCAGTGCCATCTCCCTCTCCATTCCTTTGGAACATCCCCTACTCTGGTGAAGAGATGGTGAAATCAGAGCTTAATCACATTAGCAGAGTCTAAAGACAAGGCTGGAAGCAAGAGAGAGAGAGAGAGAGAGAGAGAGAGAGAGAGAGAGACATATGCTACGCAGACACGAAGCCACCAAAACGTTGCTATGCTTAGCTCGGTGCTTCGTTTTTAAAATAACTTACCAAAGTCGATTTATCGGTGAATACAGTGATAAAAAGAGCCTTTTTTCATAGTTGCGGTGCAGTCTGTACTGTAGGTGAACTCTGGTTGTCAAAGTTCAGGCTGATGAATGTCTGAAGAAATGGATGCTTGCGGAGGCGGAATAACTCACTGCACCCCAAAAAGCCCTTACAATGTATTTTGTTCCCTCAAGCTTTTTGTTGCCATCTCAAGTATATAGGGGCTGTCTTACAGTGGCATAGCTGATCTCCTTATGCCCTGGTAATCCAGTGACCCTTTAGTATAACAAGCTAAATAGCCTTCCCATAGTATCTCTAACAAGCCTAACTTGCACTACCTGCAGCGAATGGGAGCAGGTTGTGGCATTGCATTAGGTAGACCAATTCCTTTGACATCACTACAATCCAGTCTGTCCTGAGGGTTAAATTCTATAGAAATTAACATTGCTGCAGTGATTTAGCTGCTCTATCTAAACTACCTCCAGTGACTCAAACAAGGGTACACAGGGACAGCTGGCCGTGGGACGGGGAAACATCAGTCGTTGTCATGCAGACAACGCCACGACAGTGATTATTGTGTTATGCAAATGTCTGCCCTCCTGTGTCTACCGCATTCAGCTCTCTTGGAGGATTTTAGTTGTCGCTGTTTCCTTTGTCTCATTGTTGCTAATTATGCACTCTGGGAGGCCAAGGACGCCGGGTTTTTGTAAATCAGAGAATCTGGATGTTTCTCCTGGGGATAGTTTTGTATGCTGTTTTTTTTCAATTAACTGAACAATTTTCACTGCGTGCTGCTGCAGCATTTAATTTAGCAACTCATCCTTTAGGGGATTGGTAGTCTGTATCTTTGTTTTATAAGACAACCGTAGACACAAAGCAAGAGCAAGAGGTCCTCTGAGTGAGCGGGACTGCCAATCTCCTTGAGCGGGGCTAAACCAACACACAGTCTTGACAGATAAGGCTTACCACAGCCCTGCACCAGGACCCGAATGGGCCCCACATGTCCTCCTACCCTTCTCTTATTCAGAGGTCTCTGTCAAAAACATACAAAAATATGGTCGTCATCGCTGACAGGATAAGGACGGCAATTCAGTTGAAAGCCTCTGAGTATTGATGGCCTCCATCAATCAATTATACAGTAACAGTGACCTTCTTCACAAAGCCCAAACAGTGTGATCAAACAGTGATGCACTCCACCGTCTGACAGGAATGACGGCATTAGAAACTGACTCATTACTGTACCTCTGTCTGTGGATTCGCTAATCAGTAAGCATGTGTTTTTTTCGCTACGTACGCAAAGGCAGACCCAAGCGGCGGAGCCAGGGGAACTTATGTGTACTGTGTAATAGGCAACAGCCCCCTTGCCCTCAATATTTCTGATCCAGTGGGGTTTTAGCATGTCAAGGGACCCTTTGCCACACTGAAGTATCCTTTTCTTTCAGGAATCACCATATTTTATCTGCCAGCTCAGTCCACTGAATAAGCATTTGCTTTTGTAATTTTCCGACTGAAGCACCAGTAACTCAATATTTTCTTCCAGTATGGCCATATAAAAATGAATATGTTCCCACACGTTCTTTATTCTTTAGAATTTTATAATTCAGACTTTCTATGATATCTTTAATCAGCTTCATGAATAAGCCAACTATTTCAGCATGGTGTACGAGATAAACCAGGTAATAAAGTATTAAAGTATTAAAAGATTCCAACTCCAATCTAAAAACCTCCCATACACTGTTCACGTCTACTGACCATACCAACTGACCAGAGCCGTATGCAAACTTGAAATAGCGAGGTCCAGGCTACATTCCTCCCAACAACATGAAACTTAAGAGTTGGATATATTGGGTTAAAAACTAAGATAGGTTGTATAGCCCACAAATGCCCACAAAATTAATAATTGAGACAGTGACACCATTGATTCAGCACTGCAATGAATGGGTGAGAACTATACACTGAATGGCATGACACTTAAATGCTTTAGTTTAGATGAAGGAAATGTTGGCTAACGTTTTCAGTGACGCTAATCTTATCAAAATAGCTATCTAACAAGGTTTAAAGACTCGCCTAAACGTTAACAGGGCACTGGTAAACGATTTTCCACAAAATAACAAAACACTGCAAAAGAAAGAATCACAACACATCTCATTGTATTTGATTACCCTAACAATAAACCATAGCACTGGAAAATGGGCTAGTGTTCGTGCATGGCTCACGTGCATGGAACACTATGGAGCCCGACTATTGTTCTAGAATGCTGTTTGTTACAAAGTAACTTTGCCCATCCCCACCCACCCATCAGCAACACATGAAGGCTACTGTGAGAGATGAAAGGCAATATTGAGTCAATACTCTTTGCCGTCATTGTACTATCTTAGCGGAACAATGGTAGATTTATTCATAGTCCACTTTAAGAATTTTACATTCTATTACATTCTATTACAGACTATTACATTCTCCATACATACAAAATATCAAGGTCCGGACCTTCATGACCTCAATGCTGCGTATGGCCATGCAACTGACCAAGCAGCAATGCCACACCCATGCATACCTCTTCACAATGCGTTTCCCAGTACATCGTTTTCAAAATCCTCCATGTTGAAGGAAACAATTCTGTGTTTTCACGGCCCCGCTGGGGGCTTAACAGCTCTTTCAGCATCTTAAACGAGGCTTTGATGAAGACGCACTAGGAGTGGTGGCAGAACTCCAAATCCAACGGGAGCTCTGTCATCATTTAGGAAAGTGACAGATATGGGAGGAATCTTGATGAGTCTGCAGAGGAGTAATCAGTGCAGGTTGATAAAGACACAGGTTCACATCATGGCACAAATTAAACCAGTCCTTCTACATTTGAGTATAAAGTGGAGGGCCTTGAACGTTCTATTGAAATGGTAAATTGCAAATAAATTAAAGCTGACCATACTGTCGCATTTTGGACCTCTTCCTTCTTCTTTCAGAGAAGGTGTCAGTCTTTCTCTGTGACCCCGTAGAGAGAATGATTTAATGTATATATATATAATATATACATTAAATAATATAGATACTATATATATCACTTGCTATCTTTATTCCAAAGCCAGATTTTAACAGATTTTCAAAAGTGGTTAGAGTCCCCTATAAAGCCACTATGTTACCAGGTGAGTGATGGATATCTGGAAGCTGCACTATATTATGCTTTAGTCCTGGCAGTATTTTAGCCTGGCTAGACACATTCAGGTCATGGCATTCTTTCATAAAGCCTTTTTTTCACAGGCTACACCTGAGACTCCCTGCAGTTTGTCATCCCTAGCAGTGGTACCACTAGAAAAAAATGGAAAAATAAACAGATTGATTGCCTATTTGCTTGTAAAGAGGATGGAAACTTGATGCGTCTCATCTTCATTCAATATCAAACCTCTCCCGTCTATGACTCTTCAGCCAGTCTAGGGTTGATATCTATAGCTGGTAATGCCATAAGACACAGCATATATGGTAGGTTTTTACTTAACACAATACATATGTAAAATAATGTCCTTACACTGTGTGGTCAGTGAATTCATATTTATGACACCTTGCACTTCTCAACAGTAAATCACTTTAAACACAAATTGTGCCCCAGTTAGAAACCCATTAGAAACCTCTGCAGTATGTTTTTATGATAATTGAAGCAGTTACCTTCAGCATTATAAATCAAAGGCTCACTTCTACCCTCTACTGCTAATTCCTCTTTTAAAATGAAAAATGGGAAATATTGAGATCGCTACCAGTCAGTGCTTAAAACCCCGTCAAAAAGTGGGTACGATTCTCATGGATTATCCCTAATAACCCCAACTAATGACACGTTGGAAACAAAGCCAAATTATCACCAAGCTTAATCACCCCTGACTTTTATTTAATTAATAAAGGCATCTGTATATGTATCTTATGTCTCTGTAACCACATGGATTTGTGAATGGAGGGCTTTGATGAAATCTCAAAGGATGCTGTCTTCCTTCCGCCTCCCATTTTTCTCCAAACTGCAGCCTGGGACATCACTGTGTCAGCCAATGGCTGAATAGCCTCACTCAACTAGACCAGGCCATGTACCTGCTCAGGCTTAATGCACAGTGACAGTTGCTGTGTGCCTACAGCCAATCGGTTCCCAGCTGATGTCAAACGTATGCTGCATCAGTCACGTTCCCTGTTCCCTGTTATTTCTACAGAGCACTATTTTTAAAACCCACCAATTTGTTCTTTAAAAACATATTCCCTGACATGAAATGAATCCATTATTAATCCAAACACATTGTCTTTTATCAGGGTTTAAGCTCAATATCTATGAATAACTATTTATTTTAATTTATTCAATTATTTTGAAATTTGTTGATGAAATTTGTTGTTTAAAAACTGAGGGGCAGATGTACTAACATGTTAGCGCCCATGTTAGGCGTAATTCTTTTGCAAAATGCACCTAAAATTATGGCGTGGTATGTACGAACAGACTGCAAATGGCTAAAACTGCATTCTGCTTGGCGCAGGAGTGCAGAATCGCAGAATCACAATTTGCGCTTTCCCTACACATGCATATGCATTCATGGGAGGATAGAGGGAAAAGCTGGAGTTTTGTGCAAAAACAGGGGAGGAGAGACTGATTACCTATTACGTATTCCGATTACCATACCTTTCATCAGCGGCTCACTCCATCATGAAGGAAAATGTATACTTTGAGAATAATGAAATTGGTGTGCTCATTTCCTGGCTCGCCATAACATTGCGTGCGCCGAAATGGGCGTGGAGGTGCAGTAGAGGGTGTGTCAGTCCAAATCAGGTGACGCAGTGCTAGTTTGGTGTCAAATAAATAGCAGCATGTAATTGAAACTCGATTTGGATACAAGCAAAAAAAAAACCAAATATTATGCTTGCATCTCCACCTAGTCAGACCACAACTTACTGCAGATGCAGGCGTTGTGTTTGGGGCTTTATGCAAAGGTGTACTAAGCACAGACTTACATACGCTTGCATACCACTTTTGTCTATGTTATGTTGGCCTATTTTGTGAATAATATAACTAATGACTACTGTCCTTAACTTTTTTAATCACAAAACAAAATTATGCACTGTATCATTGCCTTCCAACATAAAACAGTCAATGTGCGTCATTATGCATGGAAAACAACATGGTGACAGAGATTTTAATATTTCTATTAACCTCATTCAACCTGAAAGGAAGAACTCATTTCCTAGGATAATTGATCCGTGATCACAACTATTTATGGTCTCCTGCGGTGTTCATAGAATGCGCAGTAAAGAGAGAAAGACGCTGGTGAGAATGAAGACAATGTCAGAGTATGTAGGTGCAGAGTGTAGGCACAGCAAGCGTTAGCTTGGCGTTTTACTGAAACAGAAAAGCAATACAAGCGGCACTCTTGATTGGGAGGAGAGACGGCAGGACCCTCGGGCGATGCAGGAGGAGTCCCCCAGGTGGCCGGCAGCATTGGCGGGACCCCTCGGGTTGGGGCAGCGGGGAGGCGTTGGGCGCGCTGACCAGCTGAGCTTTCTCAGCACGGGGCAGCAGGACGTCGTGTGTGAGGGAAGCATGCTTCCCTCACAGTTACGGCATACCAACTCTGGCATACCACCAAGGTGGTGTGCGGCAGAACGTCCGGAGCGGCCCCAGCATGGCACTTTTAGCTTGTGTGATGGCGAGCTCTACGTGGCCCCCCACCTACTCTTGGAGCACTGTCTGGTGGCCCGGCGCGTCTCTCCGGGGCGTCTCTCCAGACTAAAATCTGTCAAAACACCGCCGGTAGCTCTGGTGCTGGAGGAGTGGTGGGAGAAGCCTCCACCGGCGTGCCAATGTGGGAGGCGAGCAGGTGGCGTGGTCTGACAGACACGTTAAACGGTAGCCTTTCAAAATATCATGTTTGCGTGTTGTCTCATATCACATTGGAATTGTTGTTAAATCTGATGTCTGACAATCCTAATTAGGAACTATGGAATACATAATTGTCCCTGTAGGCCCTTGATGTCAAATATGTGCTTCATACTGAAATATAGTCTTAAACATTTTTCACCTTTCCAGGTTTGAATTTTTGTTTCTATAAAGGGGACAGGGAGGGCTAGTAGTTCTTGATTGTGATTATTTTGAGTGTGTTGATAATCACTGACCACAAATACACAATGCTGAGCCGTCAAAGCAATTCAGCTTCAAAATAATGGGAGTGGCAAGTAATTTGTGGAAACTGTAGCTATTTCTTCAAATAAATTAGAAAATTGGTAATATCTTTTATAATGAAATAATAACAATATAGTCCAAATGACCCACATTTCGCTTAATCTTTAATTTAGCAATTGTGATATCGATGAAAGAAGTACCTCTGGTGTATCAGAGCACAAAAGATACATTATTCTTCCTCTTACTGTTGGCCTGTTTTTTTTTACATCCTTGTGCAGTGAGCTCACTTTCTCTCTTTTCTCTGTGCTGTTTCTAACTAATTATTTATCATTAATCTACAATAGCTGCCTACTAGTCTATTAATCCAAGGGTCTGAGCGGGAGACAATACTAAATGAGCACTCCCATTAACTTAAAATCATTACTCATTCATGGTAGTCATTGGAGCTGACTCTGTGCCGCTATCCTTCCCACCAAATTAGGCTTATTAGGAATAATGGATTTTCATTGGCCCCTTTCCCCCTCTGAAGATTTTTCACTAGCAATTTTTTCTGTAATTTCAATGATCACAGTGGTTTGTCTGTATTGTTCAACAAGACTTTGTGTAGTGTAAGCTAGCCTACGTTACACCTCCTGATGATGTGTGACGCAATACAGATGCTAAAGTGAGCTAATGGCATGCTCCATGTTAATAGACCATTGCCCAGCTAGTCATGGGTAATGAGGATAGAGAGGGCGCGAGGGTAGCAAACAGGCTAGGTCAGATCAATTGCTGGGCAAAGGGCTTACCTCTGGTACATTTGTCGTTACACTGCCGCTAATGAAGGACTATGAATATTTAATGGAGAAATGCCAATGGAGAGCTCAGTGGGGAAGACGGAAATTGGTTCTAGTGGATGTGACTGACAATACAGTTTGGTATTATTTGGGGCCATCCGTTAGATTTTGCCTGAAGCCTAATGGTCGTGTCTTCAGCCCAGTTCTGTGTTCCTCATAAACAACAGTGATGCTGTTTAGGAAATTAGTGGGAAGAATATTTTTGATTTTTTCAAAATAATCAAATAATTTATCTTCCATAATTCCCTAATATTAGTTACACACATACTCTCTTGAGGTGGTCAAGGTGGGAGCCACACGAGGCTTTTGGGGGGTAGCGAGATGCTTTTAAAAGTTTGAGAAACTTTAAAAACCACTGCTCTAAGACATCTTTAATTCTCTGCCTGTTCTTTTTTGTCCGCCCCCATTCAGCGTGTCTCCCCAGACACCTTCCCCAGCTGGCTCTGTGCTGGACAGTGGGGAGGGTTTGGAGATAAGCACCAGAGCTTTGGCCTCCCAACAGAGTCATCAGCGTCGACTCTGTCCCGCATCCTCGGTAGTGATACGGGTTAAACACTTCACAACCACCTGGTCGGAAAGATAAAAACACTCACCGCCTCACAGTGGGAGTTGGGGTTTGTAGGACAGTGGTGGAGAAATAGCTCACCCCCACCAGGCCACTTCATTTCATACAGCTGTGTCACATAGAGCGGCTACTGAATGGATATGCGGCTTTGTGCATCTGTGTGTGTGTTTGTGTGTGCGCGAGTGCGATAGCCCGCTGAGCAGGGGAATAAATCCTTTCATCCTGAGGCCCAACTGACGTGCTTGCCGATCACTTGCTTTCATCAAGACCCTCTTCTGCCAGTACCTCCTCTTGAACCCTCACCCCCATCTTCACTTTCTAAAGTAGTTGCACGAATTCAGTGCAAACAGTTGTAGTATGGAGTGTGTATTTGTGTGCATGACGGGTATTTTCTAAAATATCTCCTTACAATATATATCTGCGTTGAAGTGATTCGCTTAATAAGTGACATCATGAATTTTACCTCCATCCCTCTCAAATTATTTGGTATATGGAATATATGTTTTTATCAATTACATTACTGACAGGAATTCAATGCATACTCCCAGCCTATTAATTATCAATAAGCTGTCACATCTTTTCAGCCCGGCTGAGCTAAAACGTCACTTCTCACAACCTGTCACAGGCAATCACCTTCCCTCCGCGAGGAGTGTGGAAAACACTCAAAAGTAAGCTAGCCTTCATTCTCAAAAGTCACATGTGCACGTGTGGCGGTCGCCTCACCTATTCTTGAAAGCTGGGAGATTTAACATACTGTAGCCTAAGGCAGTTTAGTATTTTTTACTGTTTTTTGTTCATGGCCTGTGCAGTAACAGCTTATTCAGGCGTCACTATTCTCTCGTACGATCGTACAGTTGTCTGGGGGAGGAACAACGGCTCTGTAAAGGTTGGGGGGCTTTCATGCCCTTGGGGGCATTGTGAGAAATTGAGAAGGTTGGCCTCACCTGTACCCAGGGGTGAAAGTAGTTTTAAATTCTTGCCGGTACTATTACCAAAACCTTAATTTTAGCTCATAAGCAATTTCTTTTCCGAGCTGTTCTGTATCGTTAAAATTGAACAAAATAACATGAAACACAACTGCTTACTCTCCTAC
>JAODLI010010579.1:0-25794 GCA_027575585.1 Percopsis omiscomaycus | reverse complement strand
ATACACTATTTAATTATAATCTCTGTGCTTTTTAATTTTATTAACTGGCACTGATCAAAACAATTTCCCATTCAATAGAGTGCAAATCGATCAACATGTGGCTGGTGTCTGGTGGTTGCTATTTTCACCTAAGGCCTTACTCTGACATTCTGACCCGTACAGACACAGACAGCAAAGCAATGATTTGATTTGCTAAGAAAGAAAAGGAACATTTGATTTCAAGGTTGTTAATAACAGAACTGACGTCAGAGCGCAGTTGAGAGGAAAATACAAACCATTTATATTATATCTTTATATCCTCTCTTGCCCTAAATAAAAACTATTGGATAAGACCAGTGTGAAACAACAACTTCAGATCGACAGTGACTTGTGTTTCACTGCAATGTCTCCAAAACATAGGACATCTATGAAACAATACACTATACACAGTGTACTGATCCTTTCTCCAACTACAATTGCAATTGGTAGACACTTTTATCCAAAGTGACTTACAATTACGCTATTACATGGAGCAGATAGGGGTTAGGCATCTTGCTCAAGGATGCTTACAGATAGACCTTCCGCCTGGGAATCCAACACCTAGACCACTAGACTATCCTGTCCTCTCCCTACTTTTAACTGCACATCCATGACACTACCCTTCCTGGCCCATATCTTCATGTCAATTTATGGTAGCCTTTATCTTCAAAGTTAATAAAATCCATCTTTAGAGTAGGAACATTTTAGAGTTTGATTTTGACCACCTGCAGTCACATACACACCTCCATGAAGCGTGAGATGGTCTGTATGGCTTGGTCCGTTTCATTGAAGACTTCTCTCCAGGTGTAGGCGGATCCTGCTGTCCTGTTGTCTTCCGACGCCTTGGTCAGGAAGCGTGAGATATCAGAGACGCTCCACTGTGTCCCGCTGAGCCGATCGTTAAAGAAAGCAGCACTGGCGTTATTCTGGAGCAGAGTCTGAAATTTGAGCAGGTAAAGGTTATTTGACCCTGGAACACTTGTGTCAATCATTGAATCAGCAGTATTCAGAGGCACACACTAAAACCTCAGAAGTAGAAGAGCCTTTGTGATAAAAAAAAAAAGAGAACATTCTTTTTTGTTTGTTTGCTTTTGTTTGTTTTGTTTGCAAGGGAAAAGTCATTATATACTTGTCCACTAGGTGGCAGCAGTATTAGGGGAAGAACATGATTTTTTTTATCACACAAAAACAGCTACATACTGTACATGGGTGGGTAAAGATTATAATGGGTGGCTCTTATGACCTGGCACTTTTAATGTCATTTATATATGAAACCACATTGCCACATTTCCTTGCCACATTGCCACATTTCCTTTGATGTGATGTGAACACAACTGCAGAAAAACATTTTCTCTCGTTTTGGTTTGTTTCCTGTAATAAATGATGTTACTTAATGTCTTACTTAATGTCTTCTGGTGTTATGCTTCTTGACCTGTATTTAGTTTCCCCTTTGCTTTGACTATACCAATTACTGTCATGAAATACATTAAAATAACACCCAAAAGGCATGAAATAAGATCTAACCAAGCTCGGAGACAGTTCTCAGTTCTGGGATTTAGGCTGTCACCTAATTTACTGGTTTTGAATTGGTATTCCACCGGGTATAAACCAGTTTAAGAACCATTTCTGGTTATCACGTCCTGGTATTGGAAACTTCAGCCTCAGATAACATTGTATTTGTGCCTTGCGTTCTGTAGGACATAATTACAGCTTATTCACAGACGCGCACAGATTACTATCTTCAAATTCCCACATGGACAGGAACATTACGGGCTAGACATCTCTATCTCCTCTCCATCCTAGTCAGTGTGTGTGTGTAAGGGGTGGGGGTACAAATATATGATCAATTTCACAGCACAAGTGTTTCCTGGTAAATAACACACAAGCATTTTTGTGCCAACACGTCTTGTTGTCGTCAGACCCTAGCGAGGTGACGAAGGCTGCTTCACTCACGATACACAGCACCTTCTCAAAACATGCAAGGCTATATCGGCCAGAACTGCGTACTTACACCTTTGTGTGTGTGTGTGTGTGTGTGTGTGTGTGTGTGTGTGTGTGTGTGTGTGTGTGTGTCCCACTCACCCTGACCAGGTCCATCTCCTCGCTGTTCTCTATGAAGTTCCAGATTTTAGGTCTTAGTTCTTCCCACATTCCCCCAAGGTCCCTCAGCACTCCTAGCTCCTGAAACGTCTTGTTCACCTGGAAAACGTAGGATTTTGATTAAATAACAATACTAATATTATTATGAATAATAATAATAATAACATTAACAATTCATGGCGTGAAATTTATATTTATACGTGCTAATCAACTGAAAAATCGACCCGAAACCGAATGCATAATTCCATATTCTTGCTGTCAAAAGCAAGGACTCCCCCTGCAGTGGCGTTGACGCACCTCGTGGATGATCCTCTGAGTGGCTGGTGTGTCGGGGGTGTACAGGATCTTTCCCATCAGCAGAGGCTTCAAGGCCCTCCAGATCATTCTGGAGATGGGGCTGGACTCCAGGCTCCGCATCATGTTGTTACAGTAGGGAGCTGGAAACACAAGCGGCAAAATGACAGTTACAAACACTAGGAAGTACATGACAGTGTCAGGGACCAGCGACACTGAATTAATATGTTGACCTTTTATGACCTACATATGTGTGCATGAAACAAACAGCCATCACAGTTAGCACTGGTGTGTAGAGACGTCCATTGCATTGGGCCAAACTACCGAGGTGCCTCAGATACTTACTGGAGGAGTTGTCGTAGACGGAGGCGGGTTCGCTGTCGCTGTCGTTGCCATGGTTTCCGAACAACGCCTTGTAGTTGTTGTCCTCATACCAGTTGAGGGACTTGATCTTGAGGCCGCCCCCTTCTGGATGGCCGCAGACAATGCGCGACACTGCTTGATACATGAGGTTGGGGGAGCCCGCCACGTTGGCAGTCAGGTACTGTATCTCACTACGCATATCCTGCCAGCTCTTCATACTGGCCAGCTGAAACACACACACACACACACAGAGAGAAATGTTAGCTGATGACATGAACAGCCTTGTAAAATACTGAACATGGTACAATCTAATTCTGAACACGCAGCAGAAACAGGCCTCTATGTGATAAGATGTGCACTTGGGCTGAAACACTGCATGTAGGTGGAAGCCAGCCAGTGTCTACGTCTGGTCGCTGACATGCTGTCTAGATACACTAGACAATTGGCACTGTTAATGTACAGTTAGGGCCTATATACTGTATATATTTACTGTATACACAGTATATAAAACTAATAACTCTTTAGAGACATTGTCAGGTAAACCATACCATTAATCTATACTGAAATATATACAGTACATTGGTGTATACTCATCATCATATTAAAACGCATTCAAACGTATGACACCAACATTAGGAGACAGAGCTCACTGGGTTCACTGAGGTTACCACAGGGCAGAGAACATGCCTCCATTTGTGCCTTATTAACATCTCCAAACCGCCTTCCGCCACACACACACACACACACAAACTCGTGATCATACCAGAATGAGAGAAAGAGGGATTTTTTGCTTCTTTGCAGTCAAACAAAGGAAGGGAGTGTGTCAAACAGAAAAAAATAACAGAAAGAAAGAAAGAACAGGACAAGGAGAAAATAACTGGGAGAAAAGCAAAGTAAAAGAAAGAGGGAGGCAAGAGGATGTGAGGCACGCGGCTGTAACAGGACAGGAGAGGTGAGGGGGGGAGGAGAGAGGAGAGAGGGAGAGAACAAAGAGAGGTTACTATCGGTCACTGCTCTTCTCGGCTGGAGGCAGAAATAGCTCACTATTACAGACGCCGTTCATCGTCATGCTTGTCCCAGATCCACCGATCACTGGCTTCACTGTGACAGCGTCTCAGGTTAAACGCCAACTAACCAAAGTTGCTGTCACAAACACATGCACAGTGCACACTATCTGAACAATGTCAATAATTATATTAATAATAATGTATGTGCACAGACACAAATAAACACACTCCCACGCGATCACATTCGCGTACACAGCAGTTTTTGTTTGTTTGGAGACAGTAGTTGGTTAGTTTGGTTATCCTCCTGGTTGCTGAGGATGTTTAACCAGTTGTGACTTCTGCCCGGCAACTAGATGTTCTCTGTCTTTTAGCGAAATCAACTTTTGCCTATCAGATGACACATAGACAACACCACAAACTCCCTGAGCTTTCATTTGGAACTGAGCCTAAAGCCACATCCCAGCTTCCCTGTTCTCTCACAAAGACACACGAAACAGTGTGTGCGTGTAGGTGTGTGCGTGTGTCTGTGTGTGTGTTTGCATGTCTGCATCTGTGTGTAGAGTGTGTGTATGTGTACATTTGTGTGCACGTGTATACAGCGTATGTGTGAGGTTATTTCTGTACGGATGTAAATGTGTGTGCGCAGGAAGGAATGACCGAAAGATACCTTGGTGTGTTTGCCTGTTTTGTTTCTTTCTTAGTCATGTGACAGTCCTTGTAATGGGGTGTGTTTATGTGCATGTTTGACGCCTGTGTGCATGTCAGCTCCCTCAAGGGAGACTTTTATGTCAACGGAGGTGACAAGGGGAGTAATTTGAAGTAGAAACACGCACACAGACACACACACACACACACAAGAGCACGCACACACTCAGACAGGCTGGCAATGTGGGCAGGATTGTTCTGCAGTAACCTCTTGTTGCTCAGCCTGGTTTGGGGTTACTTGAGTTCATCTCAGCTCAACGTCTCTTCCTGCTCCTAGCCAGCTCACCTCACAAAGCAACAGCTTAAAACCAACACCACACGGGTATATTAATGCCCTGTTAAGACAGCCGCTGACTAGCATATTATGCTAAACATTTGATCAGAGGTTACCAGTGTTCACATCTGAAGCCATCTCATGCTAAAATTATTGGAGTGAAGTACTTAGCAGCATCTAAGGCTATGAATTAGTAGGCTATGAAGGAATGAAGGTAATTAGTTACTTTTGAGTGAAAAGGAGTTTAGACAGCTGAGATTTGAATGTTGAACCATGAACTTCAGAAGAGGATGACTTTAGAGGATGACTTAAGTGCGAGAATGATCTCCTCTCGTTTCCCTGATGATAATGGAGGGATCGGTGTTAAGGTTACTACAGTTCATTTGCCTTCCACTTCTCTCAAGACTTTGCTTAGAAGCCACTGTAGCTGTTTAGGCAAACAAACACTTTCTCTGAAGATAACTATTACTTAGGCCCTATCCACAATAGCACGGTTTCATTTGAAAATGCATCTTTATCTCTCCATGTTGGCCTTCCATCCACACTAATCCATCGTTTTCCAGCACTGAAACCAGAGCTTTTCAAAACTGCTCTTCCAAGTGGATAAATTATCAAAACTCCATGTTCGCCGCCCAGGATGGACAGCAAAAACTAAGCTATTCAGAAATGCGGACATCACATGCAAGATCAAATGATCACATGACAATACTAATTTGGCAGTGAAGGAGAGTAGGATTTTGGCGGCGAGTAAAAAAATGTCATAACAGCGACTTGGCCAAGCTCGCTTCCGCCAATACAAGGAACAACATTTTTGGATAAGCCCTGGGTAAGCAAGTGCGTGAAGGTACAGTTTTCTGAACAATTAAATGCTTTCTAAAGAATAGCATAAAGATTTTAGAATGTCCAGACTGTCCAGAGTCACCTTTAGCGAACAACTACTCCGTCACATAGACACAAACACAACAGATTAACAATGACCGGTGCAGTACACCGGTCAAACTTAAATGGAACACAAATCACACGGTCAATTGCCCACAGGTGTGGGCAAAGCTGCGCTTCGCAGCAGTGGGGAGAGACAATAAGCGTGCGCTGTCATACGCTGTTTTACCTGTGTAAAAAAGTACCCGTGCTAGTATGGATATGGCCTGACAGTTCACGGAAGCAGTACTGTACTTTACCAGAGTTTACCACAGTTCATCTCCACTTTAACCCAGTAGGTTGTATTCCTAAAATTAGACGTTCTTCATTTTTCACTCAATTAGCAGCGTCCTTAATGAAGGCCTTAGGATAAGATGTTGTAATGGCCTGGGAATGAGTAGAAACCTAGATTATTAGAGTTCAAATCTTCTGTGGTCCTGTTTAATCTTCTTACACACACACACACACACACACACACACACACACACACACACACACACACACACACACACACACACAGGCCGATTGACAGACACACTGATGTGCAGAGAAAAAAACAAAGACAATGTTTTTGTGCACGCAAGACAAATCCAAGGAGTGTACCTTTAAAACAGGAAAATAAGATACACATTCATTCCTGAAACAGTTCAGTCTGGAAAATTCTGATTTATTTGGCCTACGATAAGCCCTGGATTTAAACAAGCTATGTTCTGCTAGAATGGATGAACGCAGATTTCTGCATAGAGGTTTTTGGAGTTCAGTTCTCCCCTTTGCCACTTTGATAGCTCATATAGCAGCATACAGTATTTGAGAATAAACACGTGGTCCCTTTGAATGCTATACTCATCAGCTTTTTTTCCCATTAAGCACATTAAAGGTCATTAAGAAACATTTTATTTTACTGTTAAAATGAAAATGGTACATGACACATGGTACATGAGCTGACTTGCTGTCTGACACACAGACAGTAAACATCTCTCGCTCTCTCTCTCACACACACAGTCTTATGCCCCTGCTCTGCTGAGTTGGCGAAACACGAGACCTAGACCAGCTGTGTGTGTGTGTGTGTGTGTGTGCATTTTATACAGTACCTCTGTCCTGCCTACAACTCCTCCTCTCTCCACATTCCAGTCACCCAAGACACACAGTTTATGTGTGTGTGTGTGTGTGTGTGTGTGTGTGTGTGTGTGTGTGTGTTCCTACCTCCACAGTTAGCGCACCCAGGCTCTCCAAGAGTGAGTCGGTCGCCACGGAAACATCCTGAACAACCTTGGGGTCTGACTTGACGTCCCTCTGTAAGACACACACAGACGGCGTATACAGATGAGAGAGAGAGACTTTGCATCTTTTGCTCACTTCTTCTCATTCTTGTCATCAGCTAACATTCCTCCAGTTTATTTCAAAACATTCAGATTTACAGGGTGACCTTTTGTCAAAGTTCTTTATGACCGCCAATAGAGGGGAAATATGGTGAATCACCCTCTAACAGTAATGTTACGGACAGGCTGGGAGAGCTGGGGCGATGATGACGTCATCCAATGTCCCTCTAGCACCACTCTCAGTTAACCAACAATAATTCAATTTATTTGAATTGCTGGTTCACCACAATGTTTATTTTCCAAAGCTCTCTCTCTCTCTCAGTTTTCTCTCTCTCTCTCTCTCTCTCTCTCTCAATTCAGCTTTATTAGCATGACAGTTATTACAACCATATTGCTAAAGCTAAAGGTACAATAACAATAGAAAACTAAACAGTAGTCACAATAACATTAAGAACAGAAATAATCGGTATCACTATCAAAAAAAAAACTAAAGTGAAAATAAATAAATGAAAGGTAACAGTTTAACAGTTTCTCTCTCTCTCTCTCTCTCTCTCTCTCTCTCAAACATGACAGAACACAATGTTCAGTGTGACTTTTAGGTTAGAGGTTTTTATGGGCAGGCAGCTGGTGTGCGTGCGTGTGCGTGTGCATGTGTAGAGAAACGCAGAGGGTGTTAAAATGCAGGGGAGATAGAGCTAAGGGCTTGTGGGGCAGGAGTAGGCAGATAAAGAAAAGGAAAGAATAAGCGAATAAGCAATAGAGAGGGGAAGATGGGGGGGGGGTTGGCGAGTCAAAACAAGGTGAAACTGAGTTCACAGGACTAAGACCAGAATGCACTTTACATGAATGTTCTCAAAGTGGGGATCAGGACCACCCGAGGGGTCACCAAATGGTTTTAAAATTATGACAAAATCAAATAAAAGTATTATTTTAATGAATAAGTGCACAACAGCACCTATTCGTTTAGTGGTGTTTATAGCCGCCATATTTTCCTGGCCAGTGTGTCTGCAGCGATTGTGCATATTCACATTTGTGCGTATGCATGTGTGGGTTATGTGCGAGCCATTAGCCACTTCCTTTTGGGGACATTTTAGGAACTGCTGCTGAAACAAGACTAGTCGGGGTCTGTCTGTGTTTATAGAAGCCACCCAGACTGACACAGCTGGACTAGCGTTGAAATCCATGCTAGCTTGGGCTCTTGTCACACAACATTAGTGTCAGAGCCAGAAGGTGCGATTGTCTTGGTACTGGAATAAGAGCAGACACAACAGGGGCTACAATAGGTCTCTAAACTATAGACGCATGCATCTATCAGACTGTGTGTGTGTGTGTGTCTGCGCGTGCGCGTGCATGCATTATATTGTGTATAAATGGCTTCATTCTAAATGGGAGCAGTGTCTGAACAGTGGCCTTTCGCCTGAGAGAACATTGATTATTCATCTGCTCTGAATGTTCCAGAAACACTGAAGTTAGTACAAGAGTGAGTGTTCAATACTGTTGTTGTCCATCATGAAGTCAAAGTGTTCAGCCAAATGTTTTTTTGGCTGTAAACGAAAGAGACATTGTGTTGTTTCCCCAGAGGTGAGCCATATCTCCAATGGATTTGTGAATAGAGGGGTTTTGGAAGCACTGAGGTGAGTTTCAAGCCAAACAGCCTAGCTTTAGGAGAGTAATTTAGAGCATTAGAGCATTTTGAACTTAAATTGGACGACACCCAATGACTCTGCCAACACCAGTACATTTCTGGAACATTCAGATGTTTGGAAATGCAGGGAAATGGCTGCTAATCAAATCCTGTATTTTGGGAGTTTAGCAACAGAAAAGTGATGTGCTCTTGGTTTAGTTCAACAGACAAAGACTTCATGACCAGATCAAATTTGTCAAGAGGCTTCTGCAATATGTAATGTGAAAGTTCTCTGGACTCTGAGATTGAGATTGACGGAGCACATACAGTTACTAACATACTGATAGTCTGACAGAAAGGCTTTCCAATTGGCTGCTTGTTTTGACTGACAGATGAACTCACCCGTATTGGTTTGAGAAAGTCCAAGTTGGACAGGAAGTGGCTCTGGGCCTTGTCCAGCCATTCACTGGAGGACTTGCAGATGATTTCCTGGGTGAGGCGGGACACATTGCTGTCAGCGATGTGGACAAACTCTTCTAAGGACGTAGTGTTGCATAGATCTCTGAGATGGAAGCCAAAGCCTTTGGTCAGGACCTGAGAAGAGATGGCCAGAGGACACACACAAGGGCGATCAGGAAACGTGTGATACAGGGTTTACTCAATAAAGCAATTTAGTGAATAGAATTTGGTTTGCTTTCATTATACTCTCTACTGGGATGATGGGATTTCCCCACAGGGACGAATGAAGTACAATTATCAAATCAAGACATTCCCATGAGAAAAAGGTACAATTCATTTCAAGTTGGTTACAAAAACCTAGCAAAATTCCGTAAATGTTAAACTGTATGTTAATGTTATATGCCGTTTCTAATGAACTTTTACCAAAGGATTGCCAAAATATTATATTCATGTATTATTAATTTAAACCTATATAATATTTTATATTATCAAATATTAATACAACAATGTCTGTTCATAAAATATCTTAGGTAGTATATCAATACTCTTTTGTGATGCTTAATAACACAGATATGAGATTAGACATCTCTGGGTTTGACTTCATGATTGACAACAACAGTATTGATAACAAAAGCAAAGCCAACTAATATTATGTTAATATTGTCCTGAACTGTCAAAAATATTTGGACAGTATTTTGACAAAATACATTCAACACCACAATCTTCTGGAATCTTTAAGCAAATTTGTAGAACATGGGTTAGGGCTGTGTGAAAATCTACTGCCGATGAAGTAAGATATCGTCAACAACAGCATAGCTGAGCCTTGCAAAGGACATGTTGAGGTTCATTTTACACAGGCTTGCTACACACACACACGCACGCACGCGCACACACACACATTCTTCACAGGGAGAGAGAGGGGCGGGGAAAGAAGGAACACTCTGGCCTGACCCTTAAATGTCCTTGGCTTGCACCAGGGTTTATACCAGGGAGAGGTAATGGATGGGAGTGATATGAACCATCTGACAAAGAAATCAAAACATTAACATGATGTGTTTAGTTGTTGTGTGTGTTTCATACTGCTGTGGAATCATACTAGAAGTATTAAGTAGATATATTACCTATTTACAAGAACTATTTGTTTACCATAAACATGTTAATTATGCACTAACTAATAACGAACTAATAAACCTTCATTACAACTGTTTGCCAACAGCTGGTCCATGCATGTGCACGTGTGCGTTTATAAGAGTGTGAGCCCCTCTCTCTGCACGTGAAGATAATTTACACAATTGTGAATTGTGTAAAATTACTTTTAACACCCCCCTCCCCGGTAGAACTGGACTTTACCTTCTCCAGGTTGACATCAGCCTCCACGATCTGCCTGAGAGCGTGGCGAGGAAGAGACGCATTGTGGTGGAGGAAGTGCGACAGGGTCTCGTTGTCTCTCAAAAAGTCCTTCAGCTTGAAGCCTATAGGCCAGAGAGGGGAAGACCACATCAGCAGGACGCAGACAGACGTAAAAAAGTAACTCATTCAGATACATTCACTTGGAGATACCCAGATACATCAGTTTAATAAGAATACTGCTTGTGCAACGTACCATTCAAGTACAACTGCAGCACAGTAAATAATGTCTGCTGTAGCTCAAATGTCCACAATATGTTGATGTACAAATAGCGTTATGCTTTGTTCCAGGGTTGACCAGAACCAAAAAATAATTTATTACGACTCATCCACAATCATATGACTGATGATGATTACCGTTGATGCCAAGATAGCTTGTGGCTTAGCTAATGCCCCCCCCCCCCCCACACACACACACACACTAACACTCAGCCCTCTGTTCTGACAGCCTGTTGTATATCTCAACATTCCGAGGAAGTCAAGCAATTGCTGAAACCAGTTTGAATCAGCTCTGACACTGACACACACAGCTCTTTCCGCTCCAGTCTTTGCACTCAACCAGGGTTACTGTAGGTTATTCCTCTTTGGTCCAGATACCAGTGACTGTTTCTTAATGCAAATCTTTAGTTTGTCTTTAACTCTCTCCAGGCACTTTCTCCTTCCTCATTAAACATTAGCAGGAGCTCCAGATCCTTAGGGTCGGGAGATAAAAGCAAACATCTCTGTTGATTAATGCCATGCGCCGTGTGTCTGTTGTGTTGCAGAATGTGTGATGTATGCGTTTATGTGGTACCTACAGGGCTGACATGTTCTTTTCTGGACTCCTTATCCTTTTATAGGCTTTACTAAAAAGGTCTTAAGACAACAGAATGACATTAAAGCTGCTGTAGGTAAGATTTGAGAGTAGCAACAAAAGCTAGCTAAAAAAGATTTTGAAAATAAACTACCCAAAAATTGGTTAGAATTATTTATTGATTGGTTAGAATTATTTCGGACGGCTTCCAAGGTCTAAATCGATTTAGAAGGCGGTTTTCCACTGCAGGAACTTGGGGGGCGTTTTAGAAGGGGCGGCACCAAACAGCGTTTTTCCACTGCAGAAACCAACCCTGTACTCCGGGGTAGGTACTTCTGAGTGGCCCTTAAAAATTGCTGGACGGTGGTCGGCGCTTATTGGTTAAATGCGACATGAGTGGAAGACAACAAGTACCATTATATTAATTTATCAAGTAATTGCAGCTGCTATAAAGCCATTTCATTTTAGCAACTTTAGAGCAACATTAAACTGTCGACTCGAGGTCATCCAAACGTTATCTGGAAAATGTCTGGTTTACATTCTAATGTTGGTGCTGGCGGGCTGCCATTGGAGAAATATATAATTATTTTGTCGTGCTTGGAATTGACGTTGCGATCAAAGAGCAAAAGCAACTTTGTAGGTCCATAGTTCCAGCACCACAATGGAAAAAGAAAGGCTGAACGGGCCGATTAGGGGGCCGTTCCTGTAAACGTTTGCGACACCTGGGAAGTGCCCCGAGTTGATAGCTGACAGATGTCTATGGTATTTCTAAGAAATGACACTAAATTTATGGTTCTAAATTCCTACCTACAGCACCTGTAATTGGAGCAGAATCATTACAAATGGAAGGATATGACCCTAAACATTGGATTTAAATGTATTAAAATATATATATTTTAGAGAACAAAGAGCATGCCATTTTTATCTCCATTTACTCGACTGGATGGGGAGAGGAGAAATCTATCTATGTAGAACAGGAGAACCTCCCAGTTTTTTTTTACAGCTGTATAGATTCATTCACAACAGGAAATACTCTGCTGGAACTGAAAGTCTCTAGAGAGGAAATAACACTACGTGTCTGTGAGGATTCATAAGTGAACCACCAGGGAGTACTAATAAGGCTAATCAGCCTCCCAGTAGCAAAGTACAGCTCCCATGGCGCATTGTGGGGGTTCTGGAGAACAGTAAGGATCAGATGGTATAACACAGCACTCTCAAACCAAGGACTTGCTGCAAACTCACTAAAGGTGTGTGTGTATGTGTGTGTGTGTGTGTGTGTGTGTGTGTGTGTGTGTGTGTGTGTGTGTGTGTGTGTGTGTGTGCGCGTGCGTGTTGTTTCTACTGCCTAAATGGAGAAAGCCCCAACAGACTTTGTTGAAGCTAAACAACAAAAGATGTGGGAAACCGAATCTAACCTAAATTAACCTTATTGTGTGACTCTGTGCATGTTGTGTTTTTGTCTAAACAGGACAGGCTCTTCCTTAACCAGCTGTACAAGTCCATACATGCCCACTAAGATCCATCCAGTTTAAAACATGAAGGTGTGGGAAACCACCCTGTCTAAACACGGGTTAAACAGGTCCACAGACTAGTTTAACCTGGCTACATTTAACCTGGCTACATTTATCCTACAGAAAATAAATTACTGTATCCCTGGTAAACTATTTGATAAGAGAGAAACAAGAAGAAAACAAGACTAAACAAGTAGGGTAAGTAAGTAAGTGAGTAAGTCTTAAATTATGCAAAAACTCAAGTACAAATCCCATTCATTTCTTTCATAAACAATTATTTTTTGGGGTCTGTTTGTTCAGTTCTAAACCTCGGACTGACATAAAACTTTCCGGAGGATAAGGTAAGATATTCTCCATAAAACATGGTGGACACCAAAGGGAGGAGCCATCTTGAGTTCCTCTCTCTATCCACACTAAGACTGTCTAATGAGGTTTCTTGTATAATATGTTATGGCTGATGAACTAGATATGAATCAACATATCAGTCAATGGAGGTCAACTAACTTTCAAACCTCACCAATGCAGAAACAACAGTGTTGCTGTAACGTTGCTACAATGCAGGCAGGCAATGCAAATGAAATATTGTGCTATCAAGTTTCAGTATTTAGGCAGAAGTGAAAGAAGAAATGAAACTCGGTACTGGAATTGTCAGATTTACAATTTACAAACAAAATTATAATTTGACCCCAACATCCATTTTGTAGCGAGACCACCAAATAAATAAATAAAATAAACTGAGGCTTTTGTCCCAATTATGATTAAATTCCTGTGAAAAATAGGAATTTGACAGTAGCCCAAAATAATGTATAGACTATATAGATAAAAGACCTGAATAAACATTTTCTGTTCAAATAAAACGAATGAACCACTCTTCACACAATCATTTTACAGGATGAACTAAGTATGGAAGGAGTGAACAGAGAAGTCAGTAAGACAGGAGTGTCCTTACGAGCTGTGTTTCCCTGCATCTTCCTCAAGGCCCTCACTAGACCCTTAAAGCCCTCAAAGCTCTTGTCATTCTGGCTGTAGAGAAGGATCTTCTTAACATCGACAAACAGACGAGAGATGCTGACGGGGGAACAGAGAAAAGAGAGGGTTAGAATTAGGGAGTTAGGATGCATTCACACGTAATTTATTTTTTTGATGAAAAACTGCAGCTGAGAGCATCATTTGTTGTCATCACAACGGCTACTGCAACTTTTTCGCAGTTACAAAATGTCGAGAAGGAGACAACTAGCACTCAGTCTGGCTTTTGAAGCTGAAAGGGAGGAGGTCAGTTTTGCCGGATGTTTGCGGATGCATGATATTGTACAGGGTAGGGGGCTACCGCTTCTCCATTTTTGATGGTTATGGGAAATGACAGGTTTCACTACTCTGCTTGTGATTAGTCATAAGGATTGTCACAAGCAGTAGGGCGTTTTTTTCAGAAGTTTTTTCAACTGAAAGACGCACGATATTTAGAAAAAAGCGCCTATGGCGATGATTCATAGAGCACATTTTATGAAAACAAGGTCTACATGGTCTAGGATTTTTATGTAAAACAGATGCTGACAGATTCTAACAAGAAATTACCTGTGAACACAGCCATAGAGAGACAAATGGCATGTCTTAAGAAGTCAAAAATAAAATTTTCAGTGTTCATCTAATCTCTTAATCTTAATCAACAAAATGATCTTGAATAAACTGCTGTTTCATTCCAGTGCACTGGCTTGACTGGTTTCTAGAACACTCCTGAAATATTGCATTCCAAATACAACAATTTCACTACATTGGCAGGATCATTACAAGAAAATAAAAACGTAAAAATGAATATGAACCAACTGACTATACCATGTTCAAATTGAGACAAATCATCTCTGCAAATAAGGGTTGATTATCAGTTAACCTACCTGTTTGGGTGAATTTAAATAAATAAATAGATAAGATAAGATAAGATAACTTTTCTGTTACTTACATGGAGTTGTTGAAGTTCCCCACCACGCCGGGGCTTTCTCCGGGTGTGGGGTAGCGGAAGCAGGGGTTGTTGGCGTTACAGATGATACCTTGTACCCAGGGCAGGGTGCCAGCTGAGGGCATGGCTTTGTTGGGGAAATGGCCTAAGGGTAAGATAGAAGATGTTCAGTTTTAGTGTTAAGAATCTAAAAGCAGAAGATCATCAGGAAAAACAGAACCACCAGATGAATCGTTGACAGTATCTACAGTATAGTAGTATTTACATTCTCGGTTTAGGAGTTTACCAATATTTGTACATTTTTAAAGGCCATCCTTGATGGTCTTGATATTACTTGTCACTACACTTGTGCTCAGCTCTATACTCTAAATTTTGGTGTTAATAAGTGTTGTGTTACCAGGTCTGGGCTTTAAATACATGTCCCAGTTTATCCCAGTAACATTAGTCAAGAGGACTACAGTTACGGACCCCATAAAAAGCTCAGACACTGATAAGTCAAATGCCACTCAAACCAAGAACTTTATTTGATATAGCCTTGGGTTATGTTTATTATAATTGACTGAAGATCACTGGAAACAGACTTTCACTTGATTGATTTGTACTATTGATTGTGTTCTTGGCAATCATCTCCTGTAGCTGGCTTGTGAGACCTTCAAAAAAATCATCAGTTGAATAACTGTTGAGATGACCTCTCTCAATTTCTGTCTTCCAATTATGGTGAGAAGTTTTATTGAATTTGTGCCTCAGACCATTACATATTAAGGCCCCAGTGTGGAAAATTTGGTTAAAGTTGAGAGATATTGAATTGTTGATGGTTCCAGGAACTGAAGGTCATAACACAACTTCACCCAGAGCAAACACATTTTGACCAATCAAGATAACAACACACAGACCTTGGACGACAAACTTGTTGATCTTTGAGGACTACTGTTCCTAGCAATACTGAGAAAATGCGTTTTTTACAGGGCAGTTTCAACAGAATTTCAATTACAGGGCAGTGATTTTCAAATAAACTTCACTGAATTTCTCCTCTGGAATCAATAGAGTGCAACCCTATCTTTATGTGAAAATAGATCTGGACAAGACACTATTTAAGGGTATTAAAATCCTGAGCATACAGAGATATCTCTGCTTTATCGTGTGTGCTATTTGTACAAATATGGTGTGATTCCATTTGAAGGCATAATGCCACAACAAGAGCACATGGACTAAAGGTCACTAATGGCAGAACAACCTTCTGTTGGATGTATATTGGCTGACGGGTTGGTTGACTACTGCAATAATTACTTTCTGAGGAAAGCAGTCAAAGAAATTATATTAGACTTTTCTTGTCTATTGTACAAAAATTATAAATTATAGATATTCCATTCAGAATATCTATTGTTTTTAGACATTACTGCATGAATGCATTCCAAGAAAAGTCATCCAAAATCTTCTAATCTAATCTGATGATGGCCAGGGTCATCTTCACACCACAAAACTGATTGGGTCATTCTGACGAATGCAGAAATAATCCCTTGTCTTTGGTGGTAAGCTATATGTTCTACCAACTTTGTGTGAAATGGCACAATGTCAATGTCTGTTTATGATGTTTTCCTTGGTTCAATTCATAATGAGTTAGCAGAACACTCCAAAAAAAAACTAAATATGAAAGCATCTCCCCACATCTCCCCATCTCCTTACACTCATGCTGTTCGTAGGGAGGGTAATGCATTCGGACTGAGATCAGGATGAAGAAGATGAACAGAGGCCAGACTATCTCAATCAGGAGCTGGACCTGACAGGAGAAGAGGATAGAGGGATGAGGGGCAGAGGTCAATAAATTGAATGGACAGAAATGAAAAGTCATTATAATGCTACACTATACATTATACACTATTACATAATACACTATACAACTCTAGGTGTTCAATTTTCAATTTGTTAAAATATTATATTAAAAAAATATATTTTTCTAAGTAAGAAATTTATTTTAGTTCAAAATGTTCTCCTTTCTTTTATGTTTATTGCCATTGTGTTTTTGTGTCATTGTGTTTACACCGATGGATATGCCTGCAGTTTTTTGCAAGCATTCTTTCACAATAGAATTGGGTCAATTGGATCATAGCACATTGTATGTGCTATTTACTATGCCATGGCAGCTGTCTTTGTACACAGTAATTCCACCAACAGATCAGAGAGAGACTTTAGACGTACAGGACTCAGTGTTTGGACTAGTCCATCTGCTCCATATGGCAGCAGCAGCTAGCGTCTCAGTCTAGATGTAAATGTGACATGGCTTGGGGTCCTTAAACAGTTACAAGAGGGTCTTAGTAATATGAGAAATGGTAATCATAAAATAGTAATATATTATTAATTTAACATGGTTGCATCTGATAAACTATCTCATCCGTTATGGCGGTACCACAGTAAAAATTCTTTCTATGAAATGAAAATAATTGAAAAGCCTTCTCATAAAAATGTGTTTCATTGAAACTAAGTGTAAACTTTGCCCAATCCCGTGTAATATCTAATAAATAATGATATTGTATTAAGAACTTAAATTCCTGAAACTATTAGGGAACACAGTGTGAGGATGTGACTCCGCTTTACATATTGGAAATTACGTGTGTGGTGAAGTCACAGCCCACAGGATTCAAATTAAATAATATACAAGGTTTCTATTGTGATACACTAATATTGACCATTCTGTGTCCTTTGGGATGATGCATAATACAATCTGCATGCTGACATCTGCCTTTGTGATATTTGTTAACAATTACGTGTGTCCAGCTAGTGTTGGGAATTTCCACACAAAGGCAGGATCAACTGATTCATGGTGGGCACATTACATCACATTTTGATAAACCAGTGAGTTCATTTATTCATTATTTCCTTTGTTGGGCCGTTGCCCTTGTTCAAAATGGTTGGTCGGAATTACATGTTAATAGTTTGAATGAAACAAGAGGACACTGCTGCTAGCCATAAATTCAGTGGTCACCAGCACTGCCCATTAGCTTCAATTAATAACACAGTAGCACTGGGAGCAAACTGTTTTCACCTGAAAAGGTGTCATAGAGCAATTTGTTTGGGAGTTTTTTTCAGATAAACTGAAATTACTCATTGAAAAGGGTCAATTATACTTAGTTCAGCTACTTACAGTCTGTCTCCGGCGGTATGTGAAGTTTTTCCACAGCAGTAAACCCAGTTGAGTGGAGATGGCCATCTCGCCTGCTCAACTTCTCTGAGCACGCTCCACTCCTCACTGTAAACCAACCAAGGGAGATAAGGGTCAGATAATGTCGTGCACTCTTAAAATGTCCTAGGTCTTTAAAAAAGGCTTGCTCTATATTAATTTGTAAGTGTATGAGAATTATGTAACTAACTACAACAAACCAGATTGCAATGCTCTCGGCCAAAGCTTTATCTCCGCTATAATTTCTATCAGTACAAAGAGTGTATATGCACAGTCATTACAATGAGAAAGTAAGCGTACAGCTCAGGATGAAAACCACACTCAACGAACAAATGTGAGATATCTCCACCAAGGACAAAAAGCAAATATGTCTATGGGCAGTATTTCCAAAATAAACCAACATACCAGTTATCAACAATGTAGCCACAAAAAAGTCAAAAATGTACGACCTCACACAGAAGACCTAAGACAGAACTGACAATAACCAAATACAGTGATTCCTGTCCAAACTACAAAGACTACGTCTAATGAGCCAGCTACAGGAGATGTCTCTTCACCATAGCTATATTCCACCTGATGATAGGCTCTGGGACGTTCAAAGGTCAAATGTAAGCACTTGGTTGACAGTGTGGGTGAATGGATTATTTATTTAAAAAGCACATTTGGTGTTGACCAAAGTTGAAGCTAGTTCAACAGTCTGCCTATAAGGGCTGATAAATCTAGACAGCATTAAAAAAATTGATATTATTGTACAGGAGATTAAGCATTAATACATTTTAATACAAATATTTGAAAACGTCTTCTAAGATGCTCTTTGTGTAGGTAATCATTTTTATCTTAAAATATATTTTAATGGACAACCTTAAAATGCCATGATAATTCCTAGTAGCTAAACCTACTCTTGAAATAGCCAATATTTAAACTCAAAATAGTTTCCCAAACTTTGTGCTGTCTCAGAGGTTGAAAGACGATCTTTTTCTGACTGTTTGTGGATTCAATAGTCCTTTATGGCACTAATAAAAGACAGTGTAAACTAAATAATGAAATGTAATATGGCTTTAATATATTTGAAAACCAGTGATTTACTGTTATTTCCAATCTATAACCCACACCTGGCACATCAGTATGGTGAAATACTAATGGTGAAATAGTAAGGTTGCTGTAAATCACAATGTTTGAATGGGAAATGTTCTGTTTTAGCTGCTACGTATGCCTTATCCATTCCTTATTTCATTTCCGACATTACGTGACTGCATCCAAATTCCAATCTTGCATAATGTGTTTTCGAAAATCCGATGGTATATGGTCTCATTAAGCAAGGACAAAAAGGGAATTATATGTCCTTGGATTAAGTAACTCTGGAGGCATGTAAGGACTTTGGGATGTACAAACAAGTGGTCCCAAGCATGCATTGCTATCTGTAAGCTCTAATTGGCAAAATAGGCCTAAATATACTCTATGGTAGGCTAACCAAATTGGTCATTTATTTTGAATGACATATTGCATATTATTGGCCATGTAAAATCTCTGTGCTGAGGGCTTTTTATTCAAGAATCAACACACATTTGGCACGTGAGGCATTTTCCAATCAACTGGAACATCAAGATTTGGCAGAATGTGAAAATGTAATACAGAAAACATTTCAAAGACAAATTATATGGATGTCAGATTATGTATCTTATCAAGACTGGACTATCAAAGACAGGCTACACGTTTGATAATACCATAGGCTGCTGATCTTCCTACTTCAGCATAGTTAAAACTTGGGAATGAGGGAAAGAGAAAGCAGCCTATAAGCTATTGTTTGTCGATGTATGTGAAAAGGCTCCGTTACACACGAATAAAGTCAAATACTGCAGGCACATGTGTCTGTGAGAAATGCAGACTTCCTCATGACCAGTCAGAAAACCACGAGCCCTCTTACATCATCCTCGAACCGATCAAGCAATCTTTATTTCTAATGAAAATATACAGATCCACATATTTCGCACAGCGATTTACAGTTACCATTTTAAAATTGTTTTTGGCAATCAGATCAAGACAATCTGACATCCAAGTGCGTGTGCTGTCTCTATATCATCGTCTGTGAAACATTCTACTAGCAGCCCAAATGGTGCAAAGCGCCTCTAGTGTTCCATGTGAATATTACAATTTTCGTCTTGTTTACCATCCATTTCGACTCACGTGCTACGTCCCACTATAGCCTATGTGCGATTTTCTTTCTTTCTTCTTTATTTCTCCGTACACTTTAGAGTCCTGTCTCATAGAACACTTAGGTGTCATTCTAATTGCGAGTGAAAAAATTTAGACCAAAATTCATCGATATCGTGCTACCAAAATATGATTAATACGTCTGTTTTTTCAATCATGAATGAAAAGGGGAGCGAATATATTTTCTTAACATTAGAACATATCACTGTTGACATTTTTTTCAAAACTGTAGGCTACAGCGCGCATGTGGCATTTGTCCTCTAGGGAAAGAAAAAGTATAAAGAAGAAGAAGATAATAGGCAACTAGTGAAAACATTAGGTGATAGTGCAGTGCACCTGTGTCGATCGTCAGTGTCGTCAGTGTGATATATAGTCATTAAACCTGCCGTCTGAAATCACATTCATGTGTTTCATTGTTCTAAGTAAACTGGGGTTACTGTCGGTCATCCTGCAGCTTCGCTGCTGTGAACCACAGATGCTCCGCTGTGTCAGCGCACACAACGGATAGCCTACATGTGAACACAAACTAGTGACAACTATTTGTCATTTCACCAAATCAACAACTCAACATTAATAAAGTCACTGACATTCAGCACATTCAAGTCATTCAAGAATTATACGGTAGTAAAACCACAGCTCTGATAAGACAAAGATAAACGCTCTGTAGCCTAGGCTATAGGTTAACCCAACATTTAGATTTCAATTTCCAAATATAACATAGCATAGAGAAAGTTGTCTTATCAATTGCAACGTGTGCAAATGAATAGCCTACAATAAGTGTGACTGTGCCACAATGAAACGAATCATCATCAGCCAACAAACAAAGAAACTCATTAAAAAACTAAAACTATAAACTCACCAACCTTGCCAATATCCACAGTCTCTCCACGCATAAATTGTATTCCCTCGTGAAGAAAAAGACAGAAAGCCGTCCTCTTTTTTTGTCGACCGTTATTGTCCTCAGCTGATCTCCGTGTCTCTTTCTCACAAGTGCCTTTTTTTCACCCACCAAGCTTTTATAGCGCTACCAATGCGGAGCAGAGAGGAGGAGAGAGCAGAGGAGGAGAGGTAACTTTCGGTCACATTCAGCCAGCTTCTTTGTCGTTGCTCCCATATAAGGGAAGCACGTGCGGACTCAAAACATTCATTATAGCGCCACCTATAGTACCGCTCGGCACGTAATAACGAAACCCACAGTTGACGGCTAATCTCACCAAAAGTCAGAATGGGTCGGATAGATGACACAAATACAATGTAACGCATTTGAATGAGAAACGTACCTATAGTTCTTCCCGATATTACCTATACTTACCATTATTTTTGAGCAAGGTCGTTACAGGCTGTGCCTGTATATGATAGGCCTACAAATGTTTTTGTCTGCCAATGCAGGGTCCTGCGCCCATTTTAGCAAGGAAAAATGGCAGCTCATAGCTTGTCCCAGATCACTGGTTAAACGGCCTGGTCTATACTATCAGCTATATTCAGTTGTTCTACAGCAATTATGAATACAAAACAATATCTTAATTATTAACTTAAATATGCCTTTGGGAAAACATGGGGAAACATGCAAACTCCAAACATGGGAAATTGTCACACTTTGCAGACCGGCTCTACTGAACAGATTTTATTTCTGGGTGGTGTACATTACCTTGCGAGGCAGGTGGATTTGCGAGATCACATTCATGTGAGAACCCGTGTAACAGCACAAATGGAACAGCAGAGTGGAATCTAGTTGACCCTCAGACTGGCCCTCATAACATATTCCATTGGGGTTGGGTAAGTTCCTCCTTTCCAATAATGCTTTGGGCAGGAGACCACATTTAATTTCCCCATTATGTCATGTCCCTTACTGCACACATGGTATGCAGTGATGTCTCTCAGCAGGTTGTCCCATTAAAGCAGGTTCTTCAATCAAGATGATTAGTAACTGTATATATTCTATTATCTTCCGCATGGATGCAGGTGATTACAGTTACAATTACAATTACAATTAAATTGATTAAGTTTATATTTGATTAAATTATAAAATATTTTCTATTACAGAAATGATGGGTAAAGATATAATTTTAAAAAATAGGTCTCTTTAGTTTTCATAGTTTTCATTGAGAGAAATAGTATGTAACGTACCCTACATACTGTACTTTTACTGTGCTTAAGTTTAATGTTTAACATTATAGGCTAAGGCTAGAGCTATGTCCACACTAGCATGGATACATTAAAAAACATAACTTTTTCACACTAACCTGGCTTTTCCACTATTGCCTGTGTTGTGTAATAGCAAGTGTAGCAGTACATCTACTAAGTAAGAATACAGCGATATAGAATTAGGTAAATACAAAAATACAAATTCAATAATAAACAAATATAACTACTACACATTTATCTACAATTTATGTAGGTGTAGCCTATGCATGTAAAGGCCGACACACAGTACACAAAGTGTCCACTTGCACAACAGGGTGGGCACACCCACCAGCACTGGCTATAAAGCAACTTTGCTACAATGAACAACAAAGTCGCTGCTGGTGTGAATGCATAGTAAGGCTATGTCCAACAGCCACCCCACAGGAAAACGCCTACATCTCTGAACTGTGCATGCTCTGCGTTTTGTCATGGGAAGTCTGTTTCTGAAAATCTATGTTTTTGCTCTCCACACAAAACGTCAAAAACAGTGTTCTCAGATTCATGCACTTGGGAGTGCGTTTTTGAAAATCTCTGTTTTCATTGGTGGAAAACATCAAGTAATTGACAGAATGCTAAAAAGGGAGAGAAAAGTTTTGTTTTCAATTTATTTTGTGCTAGTTTGGACATAGCCAGAGAATGGTGAAAGATCAATGGATGTTCTTGGTTTAGCTGCGATGTCACATTATCTGGGAGAAACTTGGCAATGTCTGGTGTTATAGATAACAATTTTAAGCCCAAATATCCACTTGAAACATGTATTTCTTCCTAATTGCACATTGGATTATTTTTGCATAAGATTGCTTCCCCCAAATGTTAAAATTAAACATTATTAAATTATCTATTAAATCAAAACAAAAGGCAAGAGAAGATGTAGTTGTTAGCCTACGTATATACATGTTTTCAGAGTCCTAACAAGAAAAGCCATATTTTAGCCCAGTGGTTGCACTTGACTGCTATCTTATGAGTATTGATTTTGTGATGTCTGATCAAGGAGCTCATTGACTATATTTATCTCATTTTATCTGGTCAGCAGTAGCCAGAACACAGAAAACACAGGAAATTAAAAAAAAAATTCAGAGCTTTAGAAAAGGCTATAGCATTATGATGAGTTGATAGGCTATAGGCAATTTTCTAGAATATGGGTCTGAAATCCTCTGATATAGCCTACTGCAAATGTCGATAGAATTGCATCTAGATCTCCAGCATATTATGAAGTATTATTCAGAAAGGAGGTTAGAATAGCCTATAAGAAGATCGAGTATAGCCTAGTCAATATTCTGTAGTTCCGAACATCTCAAACCCACTTAACAGTCAATAGCAACCCTCAATTAACACAGCGATGAGCGAACATCAACAATCAACCATTTCTGTGAACGTGAGATTTTACTGTTTGTTTTCCTGAAGTGGTGTCTGTCCAAAATGAAATCAAAACGGCCCCTGTTGTCTATAAAACAAGTTATTCATATGGGTAGTCTACATGCAATAGAAGCGAAAGAAAGGATGGTTGTCCGATAGTAACCCCGCTACGGCCAAGAGAATAAAACATGAGAACGGGGAGGGTGAGCGGCTATTTATAGCTCTGAGAATGCACACATTTTATGTGGATTAACTTGGCCTATACCGAATTCGAGTTGTCTACTGAACATAAATGTAATAGTTGCAAGAACGCATTGCCACGTAAGCAGCAATCACGTGCTCAGAATGCAAAGACGAAGATATTACCGCTTTTACTTAATCATATCGCTAAAATGACAAGCATCTGCAGGAAACGAATATTGCCTAGACTGATAGGTAGCCTATCTACCGGGTATGTTAAATAAATCTCGCTACCGTCTCTTTCTCCCTTCTAACCACCTTTTCCTTCTTGCTGTAGGCCTATGTGTCGTGGCAAAATTGTCCACCGCTGCCTATTCAAGATACCGGCGGGGGGAGTAATATCGACACTACACCGGCGTTTGCCCGATAGTTACCTCGTCTTGTATCCGACGGAGAACTGGGTGAAAGGGGAATGACGTCACCTCCTGGCAGTGCAACGTGGGCCAGAATGAATAGACTGGAGCTGCACGACAGCCGACGGGAGCTGCACTACAGCCGAATGTCATGTCTCAAATGGTGAATCGGACACAATTGGCCTTGACTGTTCTTATGGGCTGGTAAAAAAAGCAATTTGTTAGTGCATGCTTACGTCTTAAATCGTTGTTTTTACTTTTGTGCTAACTTTATTTACAATACAATACAGTAGGCCTATTCCTTGAAGCATTCTTTGAAGCATCCCTGGTGACTTGAGACATGCCCACTGCCAGTGAACTGTACCTTTAGCATATTATGTATTGTTTACATTACCTTTAGTATATTATGCAGTAGTGCAGGTCTGCATGTAACCAGCACCGTATAGCCTCAACACAAGTTACAACATTAATTATGGGTTTACAGTTATTGAGCTATATAGATGTTCTGAAAATAGTTTAGTTTCCTTGAATGTGCAGACTAGACACAGACATACTCCTAAACAATAAACCAGACCAGAACCAGATAAGTATTTTCATCCACCATTGACATCCATTGTATCTCAAAAAATACTTATTACAAAGCTGATCTCTATTGGTGGTATGTATATTCACATACTTATTACATATATATATAAACATCCTTATTAAAAAGCTGATCTCTACTGGTGATATGTATATTCACATAGTGTGCTGGGCTTAGTTTTTATTTCATGTGTGTACCTCTTGTTTACGGCTGATGGGAAACAATAAAGAGTGTGTAAAGGGGTTTCACAAACGCTGTATGATTCTGCTTGTTATGGTTAGCTGTGCTAATCAGATTTGTATGGTGTGTTGTATAAAGAGTTAATAGCATGTTTACAATTTGGCATTTAGCAGACGCTTTTATCCAAAGCGACTTACAATTACATGGTGCTATTACATTGAGCAGATAGGGATTAGGCATCTTGCTCAAGGATGCTTACAGGTAGGACAACTTTGGGGCTTGAACCCATGACCTTCTGGCTGGGAATCCAACACCCAGACCACTAGACTATCCTGCCCCCCTGTTGTCCAGTTCTGTCTATGGAAATCACTTGTACAGACCTGCTTCTCTGAGTGTGTGTGGGTGTATTTGTGAGAGTGTGTGTTTAGACAGAATAGATGTGAGTTTATGTTTGTGTGGATTTCTGTGTGCTTGTGGATACTATTTGGATACTCCATCCACTGATATGAATTCTCTATCATAACCACAGTTCTTTCTCTGAGAGAGAGAGAGACCTCCGACAAAAGTTGCTGACCTGCAACATTACAGCACACAGTCAGCAGTATGCCTGTGTAAAAAAATATTTGTGTGTGAATCTGTAGAGCAAATTAAAAGGACCAGTGTGTAATATTTAAGAGGCTCTAGTGACAGAAATGCAATATAAGATTCACAACTATGTTGTCAGTGGTGTACAAAGACCTTATATAATAAACCATAATATTGTTATTAC
>JAODLI010010563.1:0-25795 GCA_027575585.1 Percopsis omiscomaycus | reverse complement strand
ACACACACACACAAACACACACACACACACACATGCACACACACACACACACACACACACACACACACACACACACACACACACACACCAGGCAGTAAAGGACAAGACGTTATTCCTACTTCTCTCCATCTTTCAGGTGGCACAGGGTGGCCTACAGTGTGGAGGGCCAGTCAGTCACCCTCTATCTGGACTGTACTAAAGTGGACACCCTGGACCTGCCTAGAGGTAAAGACCCCCAAGTCAGCACTGAGGGGGTCACCGTGTTCGGGACGCGCCTGCTGGATGAGGATGTGTTTGAGGTAAGGCTTATGTGCACGTGTGTGTGTGTGTGTGTGTGTGTGTGTGTGTGATTTGTGTTCCTAAGATGGTGTGGCATTATACATATTGTCACATTTCTCTCTTACATTTGGAAAGCCACACAAACACTTCCCTTAAAGCACAAACGTGTCTGTGGTTAAGAGAACAAGTCCTATGTAAAGCGTCGAGTTAAGGTGAGCCTCTCTGCTTGTTGTGGCTTGTTAAGTTTCCTGTCAAAATATGAAGACATAACTAACGCCTATTCTTGATACACTGCCCTCTAGTGGTCACATGATATCTGTATATCTGTATTCTAATGCTCATGGTCTAAAGTAACTAGAATACAGTATATTACCATGTAGAATAACTAAAACAATGTGACATGTAGATACGACCCAATAAAGCATTTTTCATTGGCTCATAAGTGATTAAAACAAATGAACGCGAACTAATTTAAGTCTATGAAATCCTATTTAATATGTCATTTTAAAAAGAAAGCATTTTACAATAATGGCCTTTTAGTACAGTACGTTTTGAATTGTGGACTATGACCTTGAACTGTGGCCTCATTCATTTGTCTAACTGTGTCTGACCTGGCCTCTGCTCGCCACTGTGTCCGTGTGTGTGTGTGTGCGTGTGTATGTGTCTGTATGCTTGTAAAACCGATAGGAGGGGGGCGGCAGAGAAAGTAAGTTTGTCTGTAGGGTGAATTTACAGGCGTCGCTTGGAGTTAAGCTCTGGAGACCATTAGCTGTGCAGGAAGAGCGCTTGTGAATACTCTTTGATCTGTCTTAAATGAGCACACACGCACACACACACACACACACACACACACACACACACGCTCACACTCCAGGATGAAGACATTAGAAACAGGCAGAAGTGACATCTCTTGCGTAACGGACCAGGAATAATATGGAGCGATCCCAAACTTCAAATCATATGGTCTCATATGGTTTGCATATGAGATGCAAAACTTTACACAACATTTGTGTGTGTGTGTGTGTGTGTGTGTGTGTCACAGGGAGACATCCAGCAGCTGTTGATATCTGACGACCCCATGGCAGCAGAGAGTTACTGCCAGGACTACATCCCAGACTGCCACGCCGACCTGCCCTATGACAGCATACTAATGGAGCACGAGGAGGCAAGTTCCGCCCTATTGGACGGTTACACAAGTCAGAGGAAGTGGGAACAGCATTGCTGTTTTTAAAGATATGCAGAGGAAATGTAATATTTAGTTGATAAAGCATGTCAGCCATCTGGATAACATCATTCAGTCTAACTGGCCAATTCCATGTCTGGTGTTGTAAATGCACACCTATACGCTCTATTTATAATTGAACAAATGTATTTGTTTTATGGAGTTAGAAATAAACACTTTATCACAAGTTAAAAATTATTACATTCATATACAAATCCCCTGTCACATAAAACAGGTTGTGATTTCATTTTCATTTGCCTTTAGCTGTAAATGTTTAATTGCTCTTTCGCAGCCAAGAATGTACTCTGTTTTCTCTCCATCTCTCTATGACTCTGTCGTCTTTATAAAATACGATACATGGTTCAGCCAAGGCTCCATGTTCCAACAGCTTTACTGGGTAAAGGGTAACCTTGTCTGTTTATGCATTTTATGTTTGGACAAATGTGTGTGAATGTGTTTGAATTAAACTAAATGCATAATTACAGAAAGTAAAATAAATAAATAGTAAGCCTATATCATAATGGAATTGCAGGAATTCAAATGCAGGCAGTGTTTGTGTACTTCTTTCTGCATTGTGATCTGTGATAATGATGTCATGTGCTGAATGAGCTGCTGCATTCATTGTGATGGTTTTTAAGCTTTGTTTTGCCCACTGTACTTCAGGCAGAGGCCACACCTAGGAAACGCGTCGTTAAAGAGTTTGAGGAGATAGACTACAGCGACCTCTATGATGATCTCTCCCTTTCCACCGTGACTGCAGGTCCTAATGTTACTGAGTACGAGGTGAGACTGAAATATCTTACATTAACATGATCTGGCTAAATGACTGAGCATTTTATTGGCTGGTAATGACTCGCTGTATTGTCAATGTGAAAATAAACTTGAAGCTTGATGAGGCTCTGTAAAAGGTAATGCTATCACGTGTGGTGCTGGTAGATTGTGGAGTATGAGGACTATGACAACACAACAGATGAATACCACATGAAGGAGTACGATTACGAGGAATATGAAGAGCGCTATGGACCGGCAGAGAGAGAAAGGGAGTTCTCTGTGAACGCAGAGGTAAAGACTAATTTCCTGAACTCTCTCACAGAGGAAAAGCATCGATGCTGGTGGGGGTTGAGGAACTTTCATTAGTTCAGTAAACCAGGAAACCAAGCATACAGTCAAAACTAACTAAAATAATATAAAGTCATATAGATGTTTGAAATTTGTCAGGTGTTCATATTTTGGAGATTAGAGGTTATGATTTGACAGCCGCGGTTAACCCACAATGAAAATTATCTGTGTCATTATCTGTGTTCACCCTTTTATCTGTATGCCTTTCACTTTTCCTGTCATGTATCTCTGCCTTTGTTCTCTCTCTCCACCCCCTAATCTACCTTTCTCGCCCCTCTTTCATTCCTTTCCCTATCAGGACATACCAGAGAAGGGAGAGAAAGGTGAACCAGGTCATTTGGGATCTGTGAGTACACACACGCACACTCGCACGCACACACACACACACACACACACAAACGTGCACATGTCACTAAGTTTTCTATTCCAACAGGGTACCCAGATAGTAGGGCCACATGGACCTCCAGGACCTGAGGTTAGTTTCTTTCCTGTTGCCTTATTTCCTTCCTTTACTTGGTGAAACGTGTGCTTGGTGAACGTGTGCATCCACTTTTAATAACATCATGAAGGTACCTGTAGATGCAGATTCTCAACTGTGTGTGTGTGTGTGTGTGTGTGTGTGTGTGTGTGTGTGTGTGTGTGTGTGTGTGTGTGTGTGTGTGTGTGTGTTCAGGGAGAGCCAGGACCTTCTGGGCCAGCTGGGCCCGTGGGACCTCGAGGAGATCCTGGAGAGCTGGTGAGGAAGCGCCCTTGTCTGCTGTAGCTGCGGGGCCAGCCACCTCCTGCTGCTTTACTACCTTTTTACTTCAGTTTTGTTGTGTTCATCGGTTGGTTTGTCTGTGAGCAGGAGAACAAAAAAAATAAGAGACACATTTTGTGACATTTTTGTGAAAAGGCGTATCACATTAGATTAGATTTAGGCCATCATCGAGAGATAGGCTCACCGGCTGCCATGATGGTAATTGCTGGCAGGGATACACTGTATTTTCTTTGTGGTTTTTTTGAAAACAGTAGGTGGACTGCTTTTTTATTTATTTTTTTAAGGTAATTTTTCTTCTTCTTCCCCCCCCTTCTTTCAGGGCCCCCCTGGGCGGCCAGGCCTCAACGGGGCTGATGGGATACCAGGTCCTCCAGGAAACATCATGCTCATACCGGTAACAAAACTAGTCAAGTCTTTTCTGCAGATATCAGTGCTTTTACATTCATTCTTTGGCCCCATTAACCCTCATAGGGCCCCTTGTCCCTCAGGGCTTTGTAGCAGCCTCCTCCTGCTATTCTTTGCGAATTATGCAACTGACAAAAATAGGTTTGAATTTGACCCAGCCCAGCATTGTTTCACTTGCTAATGCTTTTATGTCTTCCACCTTGCTTTGATTAATCAACAATAAGGAACAATATTCCTCTTCTATTTAATGGTTTAAACATCATCAGTTTCTTCTTGCCCAGGTCATATCACCCCTAAAAACATCAAATACCAATGTTTAGAAACCATTTGCTTTTATACATTGAAATGTCAATGGTAATTTTTACATTTAGTGTTTTTCCTAAACAAATTTCGTTTTTTCCAAAAGCTGTCACTACATTACAAAAATTGTTCATAGCTTTAATTAAGCGGCCTATTTAGTAGAAATCCCTCTAGAGTAAAAGTCTGAATCTTGAGCTCAGACGAGATCAACAATCTTATTCAAACTCTACAGATGTAGTGTAGAGCTAACACCATCTTCCAAAATCCTGTGAAGTGCTATACTCTGACCACTTGGGGGTCCACTTGAGGCACATATTTCCACTGTGTCTCACAGTAAAGCAGAATATGTCTGTGGGTTTATATGTGCAGGTGATTTTTATAAAGCCAGCAACACATTCAGCATTACTTGTGCCTAAAAGTTGATGTGTGTAATGTGTGTGTGTGTGTGTGTGTGGGCGTGTAGTTCCAGTCCGGAGGTGACCCGCTGACAGGACCGGTGGTATCAGCCCAGGAGGCGCAGGCCCAAGCTATCCTGCAGCAGACCAAGGTTCAGACCCAAACAATAACCTGCTCCTCTCTAACAACATAAGCAGACCCCGCTGTTGGTGACTGTGATTACAGCCTGTCTGTCTCCCTCCCACTCTAGCTGGCCATGAAGGGACCCCCAGGTCCTCTAGGCCTGAGGGGAAGGCCTGGACCTCTGGTGAGCTCACGTCACTGCTGTTTGCTGCATACATACCAAAATATACTGTATAGAGACGATGGCCCTCATTTGTCACACCTGCAGTAGCGTTAGTTAGTGCGAGCTAAAAATGCGTGTGCGCTCATTGCAAAGTCACGTGCATCAAAGTCACGTCCGGTCAGTGCGTGTACGCTCGGTTTTCAGTTACGATCCTCCTCCTCATTGTCAGCCTCAGTAAAAATACGGTAATAAGAGCCCCCACAAGACGTAGCAGCGTGTACAGGCAGGGCCTGCAGACCTCACAGTGAAATGCATTTATGCATGTCACGTCAGGCAGAACTTTGGAGGATGCAAGGATCGGAGCGCATGCAAACTCTTCTCCAATGACGGCTGTTCGCTAACTGTTGGCGAAGGGAAGCTTGTTATCTTACAGTTAAAAAATTAAGAGCTATTTAAAAAAAACTGTACAATTTCATTCCCGAAGTTATAAGAATGTGGATTTATGTCTCCTCAAGCGTGGAAGTACTGGGCACTTTGGCTCATTGCCAAGTGGCGACCTATGCACTGGTTCACTTTGGATATAGGCATAGTATAAGATTTTTGTTTCCTTTTTCTTCATTTTAAATTAGCAAAATTAGCCATACATACTCAAATACTTAAAAATTAATGATTCAATTAATTCATGGAATATTTTCTGTCATAATTCATGACTTGTGACTACAGTTTACTATTTTATTTTTAATAACAATAGCTGCATATATTAGGGAATGTCATGTAAATTATAGGTGAATAATATGTAAACTGGTGGCATTGTTTACATGGCTGTATTTGTGCTCATTCTGGTGGCGTGAAACACCTTAAGTGACGTCTCTACCTGGGCCCACTTAAGAATATTTGATAAATGAGGACTAACGGGTCTGAGTCATTTAGATACTAGTAACTGACTCTTGTTACTTCCAGGGTTTACCAGGGCCTGCAGGGCTGAAAGGGGCCAGTGGAGAGATGGGGCCTCAGGTATGTTAACTCTCTGTGGAGAACACTTCTTACCAATCTGAATTACTGTGTTTTAAGATTATAGAACAGTTTAATGACATCTAAGGGAATATCCTGTTTACATTTTAATTTAAAATGTGCAGTTTATATTTGATCATATATATAATATATATTATATTATATTATATAATTTGCTTGACACTTAACTTAAATTGATTATGCAGGCATGGTTTTTTGCTAAAGGGTCCTTTTGGCAGACAAATCGCTACTGTATGTAAACCTTTATATAACCAGGAACTGTAGAATCAAGACTTTTCAGGTACTGGGGCACCATGTTAACCCTCGCTTCTCTTCTTCCCAGGGTCCTAGAGGCCTACTAGGTATCCCAGGTCAGAACGGCCGCATAGGAAAAAGGGTGAGATTTTATATGCGATGGTACTCTCTCAGAAAACAGCCCCTTCGGTGTTCTGTTATTATAGGATTGTAACAGACCTATAATACAGTATAGAACAATCTCTGCCCCCAAAGTTAAAATATTCATGAGTGGGAAGCTAGTGCGACTAACATTTGTTTTTTGTATCTGTGTGTGTGTGTGTGTGTGTTCTAGGGAATAGCTGGCACAGATGGCAGCCGTGGTGTGATAGGGGAGACTGGCGCAAAGGTGAGACACAAATGGAGGTTATCCTAATTATTATAATTTATTTATTATTGTTTATTTATTTTACTTACTTTTATTTATTTATTTATTTATTTACTTTTTTAAATTGATTTATGTACCCTGTTAAATCATTGTATTTACTTATGTTCACTCAGGGTGACAGGGGGTTCGACGGCCTGCCAGGTCTCCCAGGTAACCAGGGACACAAAGTAAGTTCAATGAGGATTGGCTGATTTGTTGGTTCATTAATTAGTTAATTGGTTGTTGTATTGATTTATTGGTCGTTTCTGTTCTTAGGGGGAAAGGGGAAAACCAGGCCCTCATGGTTCTTCTGGCGAGCCAGGAGAAAAGGTGAGAGCTGAGAGTTGTGGGCATGTTTGTTTACAGTTGTGCATGCTTGTATGCCTCAGTGTGTGAGCCATACTAATTATCTGTGTTTTTATCCCAGGGCTCAGAGGGGCCGTCTGGCCCTAGAGGACAACCAGGTGATGCTGTAAGTGTTTACACACACACACACACACACACACACACACACACACACACACACACACACACACACACACACAGAGAGAGAGAGACCCAGACACACAGAGACCCAGACAGACACGAGGATTCAGTGCCCCCATGTAATGATGCACAGTCAGGGTTCAGCTTCACAAAACCACAAACAAATTCCACCCTGGTTATCTCATGGCTTGACGGGGGTGAACAGTTGTCTCTGTTGAGCCTGGTTCAGGCGATCTGGTTAAAATGAATCCTTGTGCACGTGCACATCACGTGAAAGCCAGGCAAGGTCAGGGGAGTTTCTCAGCGCAGAGGCTGAGAAGAGAAGAGAGAAATGTGGAAATATGAAGAATATGGCGTGTCAATTATAGGAAACCATGTTAATTAATGTTGTCATATCAGAATATATTCAGACAGGCTTCTTTATTTTAATCTAAATGATGAGACCTATACTGAATTCCTAAATCCACTGGGATTGGGATACTGGATTTGGTAGAACAGGGATTGGTCCAAAAGTTGCTTCTGATGTGTGATCCTGAACCTGCCCTGGAGTAAGGTTAGGTGTGATCATGAGGTGTGCAGTGTACGTTCCCTTGACGATGCAGCCTGGTAAAAAGTGATCGTGGGTGGTGTCACTCAGACTCTGAAGCTAGCTGGGTGACTACTAAATCCTACTTGGTGACACAGTGCCTGGTGACATCATGTGTTACACTTAGACCTCCATATGTCTTATACTGTATTGTAATGCTTCCACCTGCAGGGTTCCAGAGGTATGAATGGCCCCAGAGGTAGCCCTGGTCCCTCAGGTCAGCCTGTAAGTATGACCTTTACACTGTTACATTCATACATACACACACACACACACACACAAACACACGGAATTTGCGTTTTGCCTCCAATCAACATTAAAAACCCTCAGTTATTTGGATGTTCTTTCATATTGTTTGCACACATGCACACGTGCCCTGTTGTTGTGCACGTGGTTGTAGGGACCCCTCTTAACTCTGCTCTGCCCCCTCTGGCCAATAAATACACACTACCCCATTAATACATACAGCTAAAACCATGCCATGAACGCAGCAATAGATAGTGCATGTTATTGTATTATGCTTTTTATTATCCACTCAAAACAAAACCTAGCTATCAGTGCCAGACGCAACACCTGTGGTGGTGTTCCACCCACTTTGGCTGCCTTGTCTGTTCACTTGTAGCAACACAAGTTAACATGTGTTAAGTCTTAACAGCTTACATGCCCATAGATCACTTCAGTCACATAATTATGTTAGCAATTGAATTAATTTGTACGCATCCAGCCAAGAGGCAGTCCCAATCCACAGTGGGTGATCTTTCTTTTGTAGATTTATTGGATATGGTTATGCGCTGTGTGAACTGTATCCCAAAACCCAGTATATGTATACATGCATTAAACAGTTTCCTGCCCAGGGTTCTTTTCCATGCAAAATATTATATTTCCCTCAAAACAATCAAAAGATAAGTTTTTATTTATTATTATTATTGCTATTATTTATTTTATATTTCCCCTTCCCTGTTTCACAGGGTATTCGTGGGGTCGATGGAGTTCAAGGCTCCAAAGGAAATTTGGTGAGTATTATATCAGTGTTGTATAGTTTCAAAACGTTGCTAAGAGGAACAGAAGCAGGTTTCTGAACGTCAGTTACTCTTCCCAAAAGGGACCGCCAGGAGATGTCGGAGCACCTGGCCAACAAGGGAACCCCGGATTCCAGGTACAGTACACATAGATTACAAGCACATATTAACACTTTCCACAACACTACATATACTGTACTTGTGTACAAAGACAAACACAGACCCTCAAACCTCCCCTCTCTCTTACAGGGCTTTCCCGGGCCTCAGGGGTTAGTAGGACTTCCAGGGGAGAAGGTGAGATATTCTCAGTCGTATGTGACATTATATTTCAAGTGCCAGGAAAACAACTGTCTGGTTCTCTGGGGGCAGGATAGTCTAGTGGTTTACGTGTTCCCAGCCGGATGGTCGTGGGTTCGAGCCCCAGAGTTGGCCTACTTGTAAGCATCCTAGAGCAAAATGCCTAACCCCTATTTGCTTCTTGTAATAGCACCATGTAATTGTAAGTTGATTTGGATAAAAGCGTCTGCTAAATGACCTCATTGTAATTGTAATTCTCTGTCTCTCCATAGGGACCCCAAGGGAAGAAAGGGATGCTGGGCTTACCTGGAAATGATGGCCCCCCTGTGAGTGCCTACGCATCCCCCAACACACACATACGCACATACACACTGTATATGCATATAACCACACAGATCACACACACACACACACACACAATCTGTGTTCTCTTGTCTATAGGGACACCCTGGCAGAGAGGGGACCCCAGGAGATAAAGGACTCCCGGTAAATCATATGTGTGTCGTTGTGTGTCGCTGTGCATGCTGACATTGAGTATGTGCATACATTCATACTTGTATACGCACATGCTTTTTTGGATTGTGGCAGTTTGTACTACTGGTGACTGTGTGTTGTTGTTTTTAGGGGCCCGCGGGAGTTCAGGGGCCTGTGGGATACCCAGGGTCTCGGGGAGTTAAGGTGAGCCAATACAAAGCGTGCATACACAGTATGTTGCAACGCCCGTAATCCTGTTTAAACGCAGACTGTAATATGAGACTGTAATCAAACTGATTACAGTCTTGAGACATGGTTACTACTAGTCCATCTAGCTGCTGCCTAATTGCCTCTTCTACTATTGATATCACCCGCCCGACATGTACCAGCCTCCACCTCACGCTAAGGCAGAAAAGCGGGAGCAGCCTGCTGATACAGGCCTCAGGCCTCCAATTTGCTTGGTGTCATGCGGTTGCACCTGCTGTCTGAAAGAGCTACTGCTGGCACTGTCCTGCATAGTTTTCCACAGGGCCAATTGTTTTATTATACAAACAGGTAATGCCTTGTTTTGGCTTTGATCTTACTGTTTCAGGTCATTTAAATCATGTGAGAACATGACATTGGTATTTTGCCAGGTTTGCTATGCAAAACGATGTCACCAGTCAGAACCAGTCAGAATCATCCCAGTTTCATCCCTGAATATGAATATAATACCTTTAAAATAGGGTGTTTTTACATTTGTACATTTCTTACACATTTTTTAAAACTACCTTTGAAAGAAAATAATACGTGTTTGTTAGATTTCAGAAACCATAGAAAATTGTGCCCCCCTCCTCCCACTAAAATGATTTGATAACATGATTCTGTCATCTTAGAATGCGCTGTACTCACTACATGAGGTAGACTTCATGACACAGCGTGTGATGGACTCCATATGCATAAACAGATACACACACACATCCAAATGGAGGCTACTAAATATTGTTTTTCATTTCATCCCCCACACCCAAACCCACAAATGAAATACAAAATAAATCATTCATCCTCTGGTTATATATTTTGCGACCCCGATTGACTTCAGTGCTCGTGAAAATACTCTTAACCTTCATTGTTCTACATTATATGGTCTGTCTCTTCCTGCAGGGCGCCGACGGCATCAGAGGTTTGAAGGGCAGCAAGGGGGAGAAGGTGAGAGGGAAAATGTTCCAGAAAGACGGTGGTCTCTGTCCAATAATCTTTGTACATCCTCTGACTACACTCCAACACTGACTCTCTCCCTGCTCTCTCTGCCTCTGCCCCGCCCGTCTGACAAAGGGCGAGGATGGTTTCCCTGGGGCCAAGGGGGAGATGGGGGTGAAGGGTGACCTGGGAGACAACGGCGTTCTGGGTCCCCGTGGAGAGGATGGCCCCGAGGGTCCTAAGGGCCTGCTGGGGCCCCAGGGAGAAGTCGGTCCTGCTGGCATTGCCGGAGAGAAGGTACACCCTGTAGCGCTAGCTAGCATATCTGTGCTAATAAGCAAAGGATACACATGTACATTGATAGCTATTTATTTAATATTCAAATAAAGGCTTTTAAGTGTATTAACTGCTGTTGTATCTTATTCATTGTCTCTTAGGGTAAACTGGGAGTTCCTGGGTTACCAGGATATCCAGGCCGACAGGGGCCTAAGGTGAAAACACTGAAATAAATAATGAATCAATACAGTACTGTTGTAAATGACTTGCCTGACACTCTACTGCACTGTATGTGACACTCTGTGTGCGTCTCCTTCTGCACAGGGCTCTGATGGGTTCCCTGGGGCGTTGGGTGGTGGAGGAGAGAAAGGAAAGAAGGTGAGTAGAGAAAGGGGTTTGGGGTTTATGTCCCAGATCGCATGCCATTGGTTAGTTTCCTCCCAGTGGCGCTTCACTCAAGAGCCGCCCTGCATCTCCTCCACAGGGTCCGGCGGGACAACAAGGCACTGCCGGCCAGAGGGGTCCTAATGTGAGTGCTGCCCTTCTTGCTGCCTGTCCAATATTCCCACAGCCTCCTAAGAGTCACATATCACATGCTGGCCTATCAGGGCGTGGTCCTGGCATAATAATGACTTACTCTCTTGCAGGGTGCGCGAGGTGGCCGGGGGGCGAGGGGCCCAACAGGGAAGTCAGGCGAGAAGGTCAGATAATTATTATTAGATGAAATGCTCATCTCCTTATTACAGTAGAGCAAAGCAATGCAAAGCAATACATACATTTGATTTTTGTCTCAGGGCTCCTCGGGACATGACGGCCCCCCAGGACCTGCTGGGGAGAGGGTGAGACATATAAACGGTTTACATTTCATTTAACGTACAGTACATGTACATGTAAGAGTTTAATTATTTGGCGGGTCATTTAATAAATTGATTTAGTGATTGATCACCTATCTTCAGGGACCTCAAGGACCACAAGGAAGGAACGGAGAAACAGGGCCAAAGGGATCTGGTGTGAGTTTTTAAAACAATTACTAACATGAACATTTGACAGACATAAATACAACCTGCATCGCGGATTCATTGACGTGCTGTGTCTCTATTTGTGTGTGTTTGTGTATGTGTGTATGTGTGTGTGTCTAATTGGTGTAAATGTGTGTCTAGGGCCCCGCGGGGAAGGACGGACTCCCAGGCCACCCAGGTCAGAGAGGAGAGCCGGTGAGTGGGGCGCTATGCCATGTCGGATGGGCTGGCAGTGAAGCACCAATTTGCTCACTGGAACTACGCGCACATACACCCACACACACACAAACTAGACAAGCTACATGACCTATCGCAGCCAGTTAGATGTTTTCCATGTGTTTATTTGCTGTTGTGTTACAGAATGCAGCCTAGGTCTAGCCTTTGTATCTTTCTAATACAGTCCCCTCAAAACAAACAGAATGGCCATACGATTAAAATTCAGTTACAATTTGGACTTGTTGTTGCACATGCTAGGTATTTATAATTGGCTTACTGAATTTGTCAGTATGTCTTCTCTGTGTGTGCAGGGTTTCCAAGGGAAGACCGGACCCCCAGGACCATCAGGTGTGGTGGGGCCACAGGTACGACCCGGGCCAACCGCATAATGTACATGTGGGCTGTCGTATAACCCTGTGATTGTATGTGCATGAATATAACGTGACAGTATGAAGAAAAAACAATAACAAAAACTGAAATAAATAAGTGGTCCACAACTCTTGTGCATGCACATACAAATTCACTGTTTACTAATGTTTGATGAAATCTAGACTAAAATAATTATAAGACCTGCCGCCCCTTGGGGTGTCCGGACCATCATGTGTCTATCAATCTGATTGGTCCACTGGCTGTATCCAGGGGAAAACAGGAGAGACAGGCCCAACGGGAGACAGAGGGCATCCTGGGGCCCCAGGGGTCCCTGGGGAGCAAGGCCTTCCTGGAGCTGCTGGAAAGGAGGGCGGAAAGGTCGGCACAGACACACAGACACAGACACACACACAAATCAATACTCACTTAGACACTCACAGTACAAATCTAGCATTCTGAGTCAGTTCTGGCAGGCCACGTAGTCTAGAGCAGCTCTCAGCTGACTCCAGCTGACAAATCCAAACCCTGCCCATATCAGCTGATCCATTTCTACACACTCATAAACAGGGCGCCAAACTTAAATGCTGTTTCAATCTACCTGCTTAGCTGCTACTGCACGCTGCTTGCAAACTTATGCTCATGTCATCGACAGTACTTTCGTATTGGCCAGTACTACTCACCCTGCTTATGACTATGTCTCTTGCTGCTAACTGCCGCAAGTAGTCTCCTTAATCTTTTAGACGATTTTCTGCTAGTTGATTACCCAAACGCAAAAACAGTTTTGAGTGTTCCTCGCTCTGAGGAAAAAAAAAATTGGGCCCTCTTAACGTCCTCGAGTTTTTAGGCATCACATTAGATTTCAATCTAATGCAAGCTTTACTGCCCCTTGAAAAATTATAACGCATTAGAGTTAAGTGTAAGTCGCTTTGGATAGAAGCGTCTGCTAAATGATCTAATTGTAATTGTAATTAGAGAAGATATGAAAACACTCAGATGCCAGTAGATTTTGAGCTGCTCTCTCAGTCTGGGTAACTGGGAGATGTCCCCAGAAGCTGCTGCTGTTCCCCGTCTTAACTTTTCATGAAGCCATGAAAAAGATGTAGAACTTAGAACAGAGCCATACCACCAAATTCTAAATTATAAAACATACTAATACAAATCTGTGACTAAAAGATTTGGTCTGTGGTATTTTGACCTAAGTGGTCCTGACTGAAAGACGGTTATGGTCATTTGTTGCTGATGAATTACAGGGGGACCCAGGAACAACAGGGACCTCAGGGAAGAGTGGCCCCCCAGGACTGAGAGGTTTTAGGGGGAGCAGAGGAGTTCCTGGAGCTATGGTAGAATGCACACACACACACACACACACACACACACGCACGCACGCACCACACACACTATTACAGCAATACAGATGATGTGTAATATGAGTTTTTTTCTCAGGGCCCAGCTGGTCTGAAAGGAGGGTCTGGACCCACCGGTTCCTCGGGAGCCCTAGTAAGTAATCCTTACTGTTTCCATGTTACTGTACAGTATATACAGTACCTTACTGTTGTAAATTATACTGCTTATAAGCATGCAGTGTATTACTGTAATATACTGTAATATCCTGCTCATAGAAATGTACACATTATTTGCTCCTAAACAGTACAATACATTTTCTGTTTCGGTAGACATTGGTAGACGCCATCTGCCTCTAAACAGAAGCAGACAGTGCTGAATTACCTTCAGCTGTTTAAATACCCCAACTGACTTTAATACAAAACTTGAGTTCTTAGTTTAAGAATACCCCAAAAATGTTGGTTTTATGTGACCTTTTCTGGACATGAAATTAATATTACTTGACATAAATCTGCTCAGTTTATATCCCCCCAGTATGCACTGCTAGCTTTCTTCCTGTTTAGGTTCCCTACCATCTGAAAGCTCTCTTTTTTTAGTCTCAGCATTTAGTTGTAGTTTTCAAGCAACATGCCCTGTGCTCCTTCTCTTGTCCTCCAGGGGGCGGCCGGTGAGAGGGGACCGCCGGGACCCGCCGGGGCCATCGGCCAACCTGGGCGAGCTGGGACCAGCGGTGGGCCAGGGCCGATGGGAGAGAAAGGAGAGCCTGTACGTTCAGCCTGGACCTATGTGCTGCGCTGCTCCCCATACTGTAGAACTGCAAATGCTGTATCTTAATACTCATAGATAGAAACACGTGTGTGTGTGTGTCACAGGGAGAGAAGGGCCCGATTGGACCAGCAGGTCAGGACGGAGACACGGGCCCTGTGGGCCCTCTGGGAGCCGTCGGCCCCGCAGGACCGGCAGGAGATGATGGGGATAAGGTAGTGTGTGTAGAGTAGGGAACCATCTGTGTTGGGGTCGTTCCTCAAAACATGTAATGTATCACACATCGCTTGTTACTTAGTGATGGTGATGCATTACTTTACTCGTGTGTGTGCGTGTGTGTGTGTGCGTTCCCTGTGTACATCTACAGGGTGAAGTGGGAGGACCAGGGCAGAAAGGCAGCAAAGGAGACAAGGGTGACCCAGTGAGTGTTGACCACCATAAACACTACTGCTCTACTGTCCGTCATCAGCACTGTCTCTCTGATCATCACTCTCCCCTCTCTCCTCTCCCCTCTCTGTGTGCAGGGCCCCTCCGGCCCCCCAGGAACTCAGGGGCCCATTGGTCAGCCTGGAGTACCAGTGAGTGTGACTTTTGGTATTTTACAGCGTTCACTTTAAAGTGCAGCTACGTAACTAAGCTTTGTAATGGAACTATGTAGCTAAGCCTTTTTCAGTTAAGTTCTTCAGTTCTTGATTCTAACATTTGTTCTATTAGAAATTATCAATTTGAATCAATTTGCAGAGTACAAGCACCGCAGATCCAGATTCAACCAGATCCAACAAAGCGTTCCCTATCTGTCTCTACCAATCCTAATCCCACCCTGTCTGGGCACAGGAATGATTGTAAACCAAAATTGCCTGCTGCACCTTTAAGTAGAGCACCAGACGTCAGCTATACAAGCACCTAATAGCTGCCTGCCTCTGTGTTGGTCGCAGGGTGTGGACGGGGAGCTTGGGCCCCGGGGCCAGCAGGGGATGTATGGGCAGAAGGGAGACGAGGGGCTCCGTGGCTTTAAGGGCTCCAAAGGACCAATAGGATTACAGGTGACCAGAACCATCCGGCTGATTACAGACTGCTGAAACAAGGTGACAAGGGAGGAATATTAAGCTCTGTGTGTGTGCGTGTGTGTCTAGGGCATGCCTGGTCTGCCAGGAGAGAAGGGAGAGAGTGGACATAATGGACTGATGGTAATTATGAACCTTGACCCCGCCCTGGATCTGTACACTGATATGAGACAGCTGCACATTGACTGCATTTTTGCAATCCACTTTTTCTTAGGGTCCTCCTGGACAACAAGGCCCCTCCGGTCCACAAGGCCCCATTGGAGGACAGGTAAATGCAACACACGCACACATATATACACACACACACTCTCTCACACTCTCACACTCTCACACTCACACTGTATTCTTAAAAACACCCTGCTTGTCTCTGTGCTGTGCAGGGTCCAATGGGCCGACCAGGGATGGTGGGACAGTCGGGCATTCTGGGAGAAAAGGTAAAGTGGCAGATACACTGCCTTTGGCTCGACACACAGTTATTATTACCTTTACGCTCTCTCACGCTCTCTCTCATCCTCTCTCTCTCTCTCAGGGGGAGGATGGCGAAGCGGGTGACCCAGGATCAGTTGGTGTGTCAGGAGCACCGGTGAGACTTTTATAACTCTCCCCTCCAAACACACACACACACACTTTCCAGAAACATCTTGCATATCTTTCATCGTCCTCCTCTTCCTCCTTCCTTCACGGCTCATTCCTCTCCTATTGCACCTTCAGGGAGAGAAGGGGGACCAGGGCGAGAAGGGAGACTCAGGTCTCTCAGGGGCAGCCGGGTCCCCAGGGGCCCGCGGCCCTTCGGGCGAGGATGGAGGCAAGGGTAATTCTGTAAGTATGAAGAACACTAGTGCAAAACCTAACCTCATGAGTCATGACTTTACCACCAAAAGTATGCCATCAGAATATGCTATTATGCTAAGCTATCATTTCTGGGGTCATCATCAGACCCCTCCAGTTAACTTTCTGTAGACTCGACTTAAAAATAAATGAATTTTGTAAATGAATGTTTTAGGAAGGTCTGGGCCTCTCAAAAAACACAATTTCTAACAGAATTTTTGTTTGTCTTTACAGTTTTAGATGTCTTTACATGTCACAGATCAATGTAGTATCTTATGCAACACAATTGTGTACTATGTTTTAGTATTTAACAGTACTGTATACAATACTGTATAATACTGTTCTATACTGTAATATACTGTAAGGTTCTGCATGGTTCTACACTGTACTGTACTGTATTATTATTACACTACTCTGTCTGTGTGCTCCCAGGGTCCAATAGGTTTTACAGGGGACTCAGGACAGCCAGGAGAGGCAGGACCCAATGTGAGTGAGGCTGGCTGTCACTGTGCCTCAGCATAATATGCTAGCTACGGGATTTGCACATTTCATTTAGATTTATCCTTGTGTTTGAGAAATTGGAAATGTATCTCCTCACCAGGGTTTAGACGGGTTGCCGGGTTCTAAAGGGGACACAGGAGACGCAGGAAAATCTGTGAGTAATCTGCTGGTTTCGACATTAAACACAGATTCATATGACCACCCTCCATACAGTATATTAACAGTAGTGTGTCAACATTGTACGACGACAACGCAACAACTGTCGCATAACTAGTGCCTTGTTCTTCAACAGGGACCACCAGGGGCCTCAGGAGAACCAGGGCCGCCTGGACCGCCTGGAAGAAGGGTGTGTGTGCGTGCATGTGTGTGTGTGTGTGTGTGTGTGTATTGTGGGCCTATGTGTAATCTAATGATATTGTATTGTTTTTAAAGGGACATCTGGGGAAACCGGGAAAGGAAGGAAAGCCAGGCCTGAAGGGATCCAAGGTGAAGGACATAGCCAGAATTTGAACTTAGGAATGGCCTTTATCATTGAATTATATTTCATTGTCATCGTCTTCCTTTCTGTCTCTCTCAGGGTTCTCCAGGGTTAGAAGGCCTCATAGGGAAGACAGGGCCTGTCGGTACCCAGGGGCATTTTGGGAAACCCGGTCCCCAGGGTCTAAGAGGAATTCCTGGTCCCGCGGTACGTCGCGTGACCAGTAAGAGACACGGTGATAATGAACCAGTGGAGACAAGTGTGTAATCACACCCTGTCTCTCTTGCTTTTAGGGGGAACAAGGTTTAAATGGACCTCCTGGCCAGTCTGGACCGCCAGGGCCAATGGTAAGGTGGCATCAGCACAGAAATAAACCCCCTAAACTAGTGTTTCTCTGATGGGGGTAAGCGTACGCCTAGGGGTACTTGAAGTTACTACAGGGGGTATGTGAGATAAAATGGGAATCATAAATATTGGATACCAATAATTATGAAAACAGTACTGATATTTGTATAAAATAATTTCTATATAAAAATGTCTATGAATAGAGTGGTGAGATCTCCATCGGTGTGTTCCGGGAGCCACCAAGTATTGATGTGCAATTTTGCTGTATTTGAATAACCTTTAAAATGTAATTATTACCTCATCGAATCATATATTTCTTTTCTTTTCTTATATTGAAAAGTGTTCCTAGACCGGTAAAAGGGCACTTGGCTTGGAAAATAATTGAAAGGGGGTACAGAAGACAAAACAGTTTGAGAACCAATGCCCTACTGTAGACCTTAACCTCCAGTTGGGCTAAAAAGGACTTCCCAACATCCCAAAACAAACTGGAACATCACTACTTCTGCATTTCAGAATACATTTTCAATATTGCCATGTTAACTGCTAGCAGTGTGTGTGTCACAGTTTCTCATGTAGCTCTCTATTTGTCTAAATGTATTAGAGGCCCCTCCACACTCAGTCTGACTGTAAGAGGTCTAGATGTTGGGCTATATATACTATAGTTTATATTGACATGGGTGTGATCTCTCCCCAGGGCCCCCCAGGATTACCGGGGCTGAAGGGCGACCCAGGAAGGAAGGGAGACAAGGTAAAACATAAAAAAAAAAAACATTCTCGGCCCCACATACACACACCTTGGCCTCGACCTTGATGTTGACCTTGAGTGCTGTGTGTGTGTTTAGGGTCATGGGGGCCTGATAGGGCTGATAGGACCGCCGGGTGACATGGGAGAGAAGGGAGACCGGGGCCTGCCCGGGAACCAAGGACTGCAGGGTCCCAAAGGCGACGAGGTGGGCAAAACACACACACACACACAAGCATCAATTAAACATTATTGAATTTCTCCTTGTGGATCAATACAGCGTGATCCTATCTCCTTAATGCTATTTATCTCTGCTGTTGTGCAAATGGTTTGAAAACATGCACTGAGATGGAATCGCCCGTCTTATTAAAAAAGAAAAGGGTACTTTCATCTGAGCCAGATATGAGTCATTCTCTCTTTGTGTGTTTGTGTGTTTTATTACAGGGTTCTGTTGGGCTTGCAGGGCCTAATGGCCCCCCCGGTCTCCCGGGTCTGTCTGTGAGTATTATAGAGAGATTATACAGAATTCATGTAATATTAGAAGATAAAGTGCCACATTAGGTCGGCTCCAAGTGCTCTTACTGTATTTATGTTTCTCTCTTACACATTTTCACAGGGAGCTGTTGGTCAAAAAGGTTCTAAAGGAAACCAGGTGTTGTATTATTTAGACTAATTCTTACTATATTACAGTGTATTGTTAGATTACAGTATGTCAAGCCTATCATTACCTCCCGGATGTGTTGTTAGGGTCCAGTCGGCCCAAGAGGAGACACCGGCCCTGCAGGACCTCCAGGGCAGCCAGTGAGTTGTTGAACATGTGTAGTATCTATAATAATACATATAATTTACGTATTTATAGACACTGTTCTGACCTCTCCTCTTATCTGCTCTGTTGCCTTCTCCTCGCCTCTCTACTCGTCTCCTCTCTGCTCCTCTCCTCTCCTTTCCTCCTATCTCCTCTCTGCTTCTCTCCTCTCATCTCTCCTTTCCTCCTATCTACTCTCTGCTCCTCTCCTCTCATCTCTCCTTTCCTCCTATCTCCTCTCTGCTCCTCTCCTCTCATCTCTCCTTTCCTCCTATCTCCTCTCTGCTCCTCTCCTCTTATCTCTCCTTTCCTCCTATCTCCTCTCTGCTCCTCTCCTCACCTCTCTCTTCTTATCTCTGCTCCTCTCCTCCGTTCTCCTGTCTGCCCCTGTCCTCTCCCGTCCTCTCTCTCTCTCTCTCTCTCTCTCTCTCTCTCTCTCTCTCTCTCTCTCTCTCTCTCTCTCTCTCTCTCTCTCCAGGGTCTGCCAGCAGTAGGGATGGTCCCTCTACCAGGGTCGGGAAGGAGAAGGAGGAACCATGAGTCTGTGGATGGCGCAGCTCTGGAGGAGGACGTGGAGGAGGAGGATGTGAACGGAGGAGAGGAGGAGCTGATGCAGGGCGACCAGGCAGGACAGGAAGGAGGGCAGAAGGAGGGACAGGGCATGGAAGAGGTGTTTGCGTCTCTGTCCTCTATAAGGGTGGAGGTGGAGGGCCTGCGAAACCCCCTGGGCACGTACCTCAGCCCCGCCCGCACCTGCAAGGAGCTGTTCCTCCTCCGCCCCGAGCTCCCCGATGGTATTGAGTCACCGTGCTGCCTGTCTGACTGCCTGCCTGTCTGTCTACCTGTCTGTCTGACTGCCTGTCTGTCTACCTGTCTGTCTGTCTGTCTGTCTGTATACCTGTCTGTATACCTGTCTGACTGTCTGTCTGACTGTCTGTCTGTCTGTCTGTCTGTATACCAGTCTGTATACCTGTCTGACTGTCTGTCTGACTACCTGTCTAGTTACCTGTCTATCTGTCTGTCTGTCTACTTACCTACAGGTCTTTCTGTCTGTCCACCTACTTGTAAATCTTCCTGCTTACCTTCCTAGTGGTCTGTCTGTCTTTTTATCTACCTACCTGTTTTACTACCTACCTGTTTTACTGCCTACATGTCCTTCTTTTCAGTATATCTGTTGCATAGCTTGATTTGCATAATATTCCTTTAGGCTTACAACTCCCCCCTCCCTTCTAGGTGATTATTGGATTGATCCAAACCAGGGTTGCCATAGAGACTCCTTCAAGGTGTTTTGTAACTTCACTGCACAGGGAGAGACATGTCTGTACCCTGACAGGAAGTTCCAGTCGGTTAGTACACACACAAACACAAATAGCAATTGAATATTACTCACTGTAAGCAATATTATTTCATTATCTAAATGTGATTTAAAGTAATAGGCTGCATTATTTATACCACACTGGTCCTGTGTGAGTCACTGTGTTCCTGTTTGTTTGCCTGCAGGTGAAGCTAGCAGCATGGAAAGGAGAGAAGCCTGCTTCCTGGTACAGTAACTTCAGGAAGGGGAAACAGGTACTGTGTGTGTGTGTGTGTGTACAGTAGTTATTATAATTAGCTCATTTAGCAGATGGTTTTATCTGACGCCCCCTGCTGTCTGATGATGGAAGGGGGCAGGGACACCAACAGCAGCAGCCTCAGATTTCCCAATTTATAAAATTATTACTTTACTTATTAATTAAACCCAAAAAGGTTCTTTGTTGTACAATTGTAATTATTTCAATATGTGTGTGAATGCATTAATGTGTGTGTATAATGTGTGTGTACTGTGTTTACAGTGGGATTAGATGGCTATGGGCTCGTGTATTTATGAATGACTACTGATGTAAGCCACTCCTGTGTCTCCTCCCTCCAGTTCTCCTACTCTGGCTCAGAGGGTGTTCCCGTCCACGTCGTCCAGCTGACCTTCTTGAAGTTGCTAAGTGCTACGGCTAAGCAGACCTTCACCTACCACTGCCTCAACTCGGCCGCCTGGCTCCACACCGCCACCCACGGCCACGAACATGCACTACGCTTCCGGGGCAGCAACGGAGAGGAGTTGACGCACGAAAACGCACACTATATTGGTGCACTGTACGACGGATGTCAGGTGTGTAGCAAAGCCTAGAAGGTGTATGAAAGTAAACTAATACTAATAGAATCAACACAATATATCAGGTAGGTAGTGGAAGCTAACCGGCTGATGTGATGTGTTAAGTTAGCTAGGAACATTTGCTAAAACTAGTTATTAAGTGCATCTGTAGAGTTAATACTTACTTAGTACTTAAAGGTACATTCCTGAGTTTGTGTGTAGAATTACCCTTGTGGTTGAAATAGGTATTACACACATATTGTTTTGGTTTGAAACTCAAGAGAGCACAAGCCCCTTCGATCCTGCACCTCTGTGATGCTTGCATTCCTCTCTACTCCTCCCCCTACAAAGCTACATCACATCATCGCTACCCCCCAACACACATGAAAACTCACACACACAGTCACATGCACTGGTGTTTAAAACGTACACATTGAGGGGTTCTGGGGGCGCCAATACACAATTGAGGAGTGTACCTTAAATTTACAGAAGTCCTACACACTCACACTTGTTTATTTGCTCGCTGTTTGTGTCTTTTCTGTAGACCCGCTCAGGGCAGGAGAGGACGGTTCTGGAGTTTGACGCTCTGGTCCCCGACACACTTCCCATCGTCGACGTGGCTGCGTCCGATTTCGGAAATGGGAACCAGAAGTTCGGCTTTCAAGTCGGCCCTGTTTGCTTTAATGGCTAGCCGGTGCAGAGAGCTACAGATGGGGGTAAAAACTAACTGGAGAGAGCCATGGACATTTTCTACATGCAGGGAATAACATTACATTCGAGACTCCCCTGAAAACATCATATTTATAAAGTAGATCTACCTAGAACAGTGTTTCTCCATTTGCGCATTCTTTCATACACACATTACCGGACAAAATCACAAAAGAAAAAATAACGGTGCATAAATCCACCTGATGCAATTCCTCTTTGAAGAAGTGAGTGGTGCTTTCACATGTTTATCTATTCATCCTTCCATCCACTCATCCAGACGCTCGTTCACGCGTTCTCACTCCTTCACGCACAGTGGAACACATTGGAAAGACTAGCAGTGGTGTACTGTTATCATACCTCAACTTGCCTAGTCGTCTTTTACCTCTTTGTTCGTCTTTGTTGTCGTGTTGTGTTGTTTTTTTCTGTCATGTGATGTATATTTGGTTGTAACTCATCACGGTGCTAAATATGTAGCTCCTTGCAGAGAACATTTCATTGTAAAAGGGAACAGGGGCAATGTATTATTTTTTTAAATGCTGAAAATCCATGTTTTGTTTTTTAAATATTATTCAACATTGTGAACCTACGATTGCCTCGATGTCTTGCTATTTGTATTTGTGGGGGGAAATGATTAACATATTTTAATAAAAACGAAATGTACAAAGTATATGGTTAAACAAATCTGTTTACATTGAGTTAGTTCTGAATCATTGCGAACATAATAACATGGAGCGAGAGGCTTGGAGAAGGGTGCTTTATCTGATGTTCAAACAAGGAAATTCATTGTCAATATGCTGATTATACGTCTGCACTAATCAGATGGGGTAGAGTGTGTTATTGCGTGCTATTGTGCGTATTCTGTATTCACTGTGTTGTGCAGTCAGAGCATACATCCTTCATAACACTCCATCAACATTCATACATTCCACCTTTCTTTGTGACCCTTGTCTTCCATATTATGTTAGTCTCTGTGTTTCCGCTCAACCTCTCTGTTCTGTGCCTGTGGTGACTTCCGCAGGGACTGGTTGTTAGTAGGTGCACGGAGCAGGGGGAAATTTCCAGTGATGTAAAACTTTAATGAGATGCAGTAAGATGAACAGAACCCAGCCAGGCCATTTGGTGGTATTTTTCAACCATGAATTATAGATCAGTTGACACTGGTGTGAGACTCATCGCAGTGAACCACAAAGCTAGCAAGTAGACGTATGATTCTTGATTGTTTTTTTTCTGTGTGTCTGAATTTGTCTAAATTTACTTTCAGTATGTCCTGTACTACTTCAGTATGTGTGTACTACTTTGTAAGAGTGGTCGGCCACCCTAAAGGTTTGATTTCCCTTTCAGTTTTCAGTGTACACTGAAGATAGACAGTAATAGTCACTGCTATCAACACAAAAAAGCTATTGTTTTTTCATCTTTCTTTGACTTCCTGTTTGATATTGCTCTTTAATTTTTTGACCGGCTTACTACTCACTGATATAAATCCATTTACCGATTGATATTTGGCTCTGTTTTTTTGGGGATCTTATTAAGCTCTGATATTGAACACCTGTACATGACAATGAAGGAGAAAGAGAGAGATGAGTAGAAAATGTTTAGCAATTTCTGCATGTACTAAATTGCCCTCTCAATCTGCCTTTCTCTCCCACACACACACACACTAGTCAGTGAAAAAAAACTACCAGCGTTGACGTAAGAGATAATCATTGCTTTTCTCCAACTCCTCCTTCCTGCCATCCCCCATTTCACCTTCTCTAAGACAGTTGTCCTTTCCAGCGAGCGTCTGAGTGTGTCCTCAGAACGCAGCCCAGGCCAGAACGGTTCCACAGCAGGAGAGGACTGTGCCACCCTTAACCACACCATGCAGTCACTACAGTATAGTCCCCTGACTTGAATCTGGGTAAAGGAACTATAAAATAACCCAGGAGGGAACTTATTCAGACCTTCGACTGCATTCCAACTGCCACTCGAAGAGGTGGCGCTGTGGGCACCTGCGGTAGCCTTTCAACCTGAGAGCAAGAAGAGAGGATGAGTGAACCTGTCTGGGTCCTCTTGGAGCTACTGCTGTTTGCTGTCTTCTGTAAGGTAAGACCTGCAAAACTGCCTGTCTGTCATTGTCTGTGTTGCATGGCATCGTGGTTGAAGCTTGACAGTTATTCTATTTCATAGATATACCCAGTTTATCCACTCTCTCAGTCACAGGGTTTTTGGTACAATCCACATGATTCAACTTCTAACCTGTCCATACAGCAATATCTTTATATTATTATCTTTACCCACCAATGTTTTACTTGAATATTTACGGTGAAGTTTTACATATTGTAAACCTTTATATGGGTGAAATGCTACACAATAAACTCTTCGTTTCACTTCACTTCACTTCATTTAACCCAGATCTTTGTAGCGCGTTTCTGTGTCAAAAGATCTGAGATGCTTTGTGCGCCTTCATTAGCAGAATAACCAGAGAAACATAATGTGCCTGTAATTTTAAGAGAAAATAAAAATGAAAATATACGTATTGTATGCAGTACTGATCACGACCCTCCAGACACTGCTTGTGTTATGTCAGTGACATCATTTCCCTCCAGTTTTCAAGAACTGTGTCGTCGCTAAGTGCTGGTGGTTGAAATATTCATGTTTGTACGCACATCCGAGTTATTGTTTTATTCATAATACATGTGTATCATAGGGGCATGGAATATTGTAGCTAAGAACAATATAAAACATTTATCCATGGTTTGTCAGCCTGTCTACACATCATTGCCACAGGCAGTATGGAAAAGTCAACAAGTAAACATGTCATGATCTACAGTTGTTAGTGTTTTCAAACCAATATTGTCTTAACGCAAGAAGTCCAGAAGTCACACTGGAGAGTACAAATAGCAGTGGGTTGCGATATGGTTTGATATGATTCTGATCTTGCTTTGTCTATTTTCATCCTTTGTATTTAGAGACAGTGAAATGCATCAGTGATGATAATACTGTCTATTTGATAACATTACATATTTGGTAACACTCGCGATGTGTCATAATGTTACGATATTCCAGTAGTCTTTTCTGTGTACAGGGGACAACTGAACTGAAGGTGATTGTAGTAGCCATTGTTAACCACACGGTGGTAGTAGTGTGTTAGTAGAATTAATGTGTGCGTACACACACACACACACACACACACACACACACACACACACACACACACACACACACACACACACCAAGAAACACACATGCATGCATACAAAACATGGGGACAGGTTAAACTGGGATGTTATTTCTTTGATTTTATTATTTCCACTTACAGATGTGAAGTGTTTACGCGGACGCAGAATAGGGGAGGGGCGGAGCTGGAGGCGAAACGAAACGCAGCAATTAACAGGAATGAAGAAGAAATGGAAAAATTATTTCAATAAGTATGGCTATAGGATGAGGAGGAGGAGAAGGATGAAACGAGATTTGATCCCCTTGTTTTCATTATGTGAGCTCATTACCCACTTGGCTCTTAGCCACAGGTTCTATTTGTTAGTGGCAATTACGCAAATTGAGTCCAGTGTGTTTTTAGCTACCACACGCACACACGCAACACACACGCACCCTGCGAGTGCATTGTGTGTTGAATCAGGCAGAGAAGAAAGTGCAATGGAGAGAGAATATGAGAGAGTGAGGGGAGGGACTGTGTGTGTGTGTGTGTGTCAGTGTATCTGGAAGGAGTGGAGGGGGGGGGGGGGGGGGGTTGGGG
>JAODLI010010553.1:7533-25797 GCA_027575585.1 Percopsis omiscomaycus | reverse complement strand
GTAACCTTAATTCCTCGGCTGTCGCTGTGTTCTCTCCGGCTCGCGCTTACACTCACCCCAGCATCCGCATTGTTACACACAGATTTATTTTTCTTGCTAAGACAAGTTTTAGCGAGTTAAAATAAAAAAGTTTAGTGCCCAAGAAAACCACATTAAAAGTTAGAAAAAATTATAGCATGGATTTCATATAGGTCATATAATGAAAAATATGAGGATGTGTTATCTGGCATTTGCAGTATGGCAACTTAGAGAGATACAAATTATTGTTCTGAAAATGAAAATCCATCTCCAAAAGAGTAGCTTTTTCAGGCTTCAGTTAATGGAACAGGATTTTGTATTTTACCCCCACCAACAAACAATGGAACCATTTTAAATATGTGTGACATGAAAATAACTAACATTTTATATACTGTTATATTAAATAACAGTATATAGAATATACATATTAAATCAGGTTTGGTGGACATAAACGTAGGATAGAAATAGGACTGAAAGAATATACATTTATTTCCACAGTCAAGACGGATTTAGGTTTCCATGACTACAGTGTAGACCAGAGGAGTCTGGTTGCAGTTAATAAAAAGAGAAACAATTTAGTTCAGTGACAAACAGCCTCCGAGCTGCTTTATGTTCCCTGCGGTTGAGAGGATATTGTATTTAAACTTTTCAGTTTCTCTTTTGCTATCTTGTATCGCGCTGTTTTTACAGTCTGCCCTTTGTTGCTGTATATTTCACACTGACAGTAGAATCTAACGCATGCTAGATTCCCAGCAGTGACATAAGTCCCAATTGATGAATATGTCCATTTCACCCTCCACCTACTGTTATTCCTGGAAACTCTAGTTCTAACATCATTGCCTTGGGCAATGGCAGGAATATTTCTCTAACATGCATGCATGTTTTTTCAGGCATGTCCAAAGTACAAAAATACAACCTGTGGGCCATCTGCTGTAGATACTGGATCTCTCATTTGCATGAGACATGGCAGTGCTGGCAGATTTGTTTGCTGTCCGCTTGATTCTCGCACGAGAGCAGAAGTCAGTAACGTCACTGTAACCCTTCTACTGGCACTACAATAGGCGAGGCAGAAAAAATAGACTCCAGGCAGGGAAAAAAGCGCCAGCTCCGTGAAATGTGCAAACACATTGATTAACATGGGAGCGGATTCAAAACGGATCCGCTCCGCTCCAGCTCCACGTGTAGTGTGCAACGGGCTTTACTCCATAGTTCGCATCTGAAACAATGTTTTTTGGTGTGGAGTTGCTCTTTCAACTTGTCTCCTTGTTACATTCAAATGTCATTAAATTAACAAATACATCTTTGTACAATGTGTTATGGTGGGTTTTAGTTTTTCATTTGATTGTTCCTAAATTATATCAGATAATGCATTTAATCTCCCCCTCTATTTATATAATAAACCCGTCTATTAAAGGCCTTACCTCCTCCAGAGAACCATCATTTATTTAGCAGTGCAAGCCTTCAGAATATAACCTTTTTTTAAACACACACACAAACAATATGTAAAGATGCCAAGGTTTCCCCACATTATCTGCTCCACTCAGCAGTTCTGGAAGATGCGTGCCACCTCATTAAATGTGAAGGGTTGAAAGGGGGGACTTTGGACATTAAACATTCTTTAAAACCCATTTGTATTAAGCTGATGGAGTGAATAAATCCTATTGCCAAAGATACCCACCACAGCAGGGAAGGAAGGTGGGCAGGGCAGGGAGGAGAGGAAACAAAGCATGTGTCTCCACCTAGTCTTCCACGACAAGTGTGGTGTTTTTGGGATGTATTTTAGGAGAGAAGCGGGGGGTGAGACGGGACTAAATTCCCCCCGGGACCCGTTTCAACCTGTAAATATCTGAATCAACAAACGGGATGTCAATGGACACAGGAGGGAGGCGGGAGGGAGATGGGAGGGAGGCGGGAGGGAGACGGGAGGGAGACGGGATGCGAGATAGGGGGCAGGTTGGGGATTGGTGGAAGATTGGATGTGCATGTAACTGATGATTGCATTAACCCTTCAGTCAGACACACACCATGGTTGCTGTGTCGATGCCAGGACGGGAATGACAGAGCACTGGCTCCCGGGGGGTGATCTGTAATAACAACCATGTAATTTTAAAGCAGAGTGGGAAAATATAATAGAACAGAATAATGATAATGATCCAGTTATGATAAGAGTTAAAAATCCTAAACAGACTGTAAATAAATACATACATTTTGCAGTCTTATAGACATGTTTTCTTTTGGCAGGGACTCAGATTTCAGCTTAGAGTGAAGAGGATAAATTCAATACAGTGACCTTGGCCTACATACAACACAAACCCACTAACTGTATCTTCCCTCACCCCTCTTGACCTTTGCCACTCTATTCCATTGTATTTCTTTGTCTTGTGCACACGTGCATTAGCAATATGCAGTAAAGAACAGACATCAACCTGCCTGTAAGACAAATTACACGGACGAGGATGCACGCTTTAATACGTTTAAGTGAATCGCTGCTGGGCTGACGGGTGGCTCAAAGGTTTCCCTGTTACCTTGACAACCCCTCATCACCGCTGGCTGCCATGGCAATGTATCAAAAAGAGCAGAGTGGATAATAATCGCTCATCTCTGGGTGGGTGGGTGGCACGGACGGGCGCTGGCTAGCGTGCAGACTGGTTTCAGGCCGGTGGCAGTCTAATCACATAATATTATGTATATGGTCAGACAGCAGCAGAACCACAGTACCTTATTATCTTGCTTGGCTAGATGTGTATTAAGATGAATTTCAGTAGGGTTCCTGGGTAGTCTACCCCAGTAGCTGTCACGGCGGGTGTCAGGATGTGGGGAACTATAAAAAATGATTGAATCTGGTTTTATTGTCTTTGAAAATATGTGCATACATTATTCAGTGGTGTCAATATTTTTAGGCCATCAGCCAACATTATGCAGCCTTGCAACAGGTTTGAAACCTACTGGTCTTCTTCACTTTGCTTGGTGTTTTGCCAGGGCTTACTTACTGAAGGCCGGGCCTTTTACAATTAAAACAGTACCAAGGCTTTAGATGGAGTGAGAGAGGAGATGAAGGCTAATTGAGTGAAAGGGGGAATGATGAATGTGTGGAGAGTTTCTAGTGACAAAGGCCACTAGAAAAGAGTGCAGAACTGAAAAGAAGACTAGGAACACAATGCCAGTCTGCCCTGCAGTTGGAAATCCCTGAAGGTCACACATACCAACACACACACACACACACACACACACACACACACACACAGAGATTAACAACAAACAGTAGAGGAGTGTGTCTGTGTGTATGGGCATGGGCGCCTGGTTATGTTTTAAAATGGGGGAGCAAACTTGGAAACATCCAGAATTGGCGGGGGGTCTGGGGGTAATTTACAACCAATCTCCTGCATTTCTACACCACCTAACCTCTTGGATTAAGCCAAGAAACAGGCACCTTCACTATTTTAGATTGAGAAGGAGAGAGGAACGAAAAGAGCAACACAAAGAGCAACCATTTACTGCATACTGCAGTAGAAGAGTACAGTTAGCTGATAATTAGCCTGATCAGCCACCGTCGGTAATCAATACAAACAAATGATTAAACCGTTAATCAACTCACTAACGTTACCAGCCTCCGTTGGTTAGCTGCACTAGAGGGAAAGGACAGAATAAGAGGCGAATTGTTATATAAATTCAGATTTCTCACAAAAATAAGTGCTGGTTGATGGGTCAGATACACTCCGAATGAGACTGTTAAGTCACCGTCTATTATGTATGTGTGTGACGGTTTTTGAGGAGTTTTTTCTGGCCGTTACCAAAGTAACTACCCGGTTTGCTGCTCACCTGTGTCACAGGCTCCTGTGTGGATTCATGCATGCTGTGGCAAACGATCAGCGACAGGTTCAACTGAACCAACTCAAAGGGTGGTCCAAAAGTCTGTGATTTTTTATTACTTGTTTTTGTAACAGTATGGATCTTTTGTTTATGTTTTAAAAAGACAAAAAGTGGGGTAGCAAAACCATAACTTGCTCTCCCTAATTTAATAATGGGGGTGCATTTGCTCCATTGCTCAGGCGCCTATGTATAGTAGTATTGTGTGTGTGTGTGTGTGTGTTTACTAGCAGTAGTAGGTGTGTTTACGGGGGTATAGACAGGGCACACAGATGTCACAAAAAGGGCAAAGTAAGCGGTCATGCTCAGACTGTACTCCCAGATTAAAACTATGCAGCACCTGTTGAATTAGCATGATTGAGAGTGTGTGGTCCTGGCCGAGAGGTTACCAAAGTAAATACGTACGACATACGTACACAAGAGCACAGATGCTGCCCTTATATGAACCAGCCGGAGAGAACATGAGATTTGGGTCTGATTGATTTTGTGGTTTTTTTACCCCATAGTCTCCATGTTTCATCCCTCTTTTTTTCCTTTGTTACTAAGCTGTCAACATAAAACTCTCTCTGTCTGGAAACATCTGCCAGTACACTTGTAATACTGTGATTACTTTTCCCAAAAGTTATTTTTACTTTCTTATCTCCTTTTCCTCCCTGTGCGTTTTTTTTTTTTTGGATGATAGGGCTTTAATCGTACAGACGTTGGAACATCCCCCCATGACCAGACCGATGAGGAACCGTCAAGCAGGCGGACGGACTGCATGCCACGCTGGAAACTAATTACAAAGTCACAGCTGAGTTGAAAATACATGGATTATCTGTCTCGATCTGAGCCTGATTAAAACCAGACTCCTTCTTTTTGACAGTGGACAGCAGGAGCCACAGAGGTTTGCCCAGAAGGTTCCACCCTTCATAACGTTGACCAGGTGCCTCAGTGCCTCAGAAAACGGACATACAAAATTACAGTTGCGGGTGAGGGACCTTGAGAGAGAGAGAGAGAGAGAGAGAGAGAGAGAAGAGGGAATCCTTAAATATCGAAATAGACTGATAAACCAATAACAGAGCAGAGGAAGGGAGGGAGCAGAGGAAATTAAGGGAAAAAGCAGCAGAAAAGAGGAAACAGGAGAGGAGAGCACCGAGGAGAGAAAAGGCAGGAAGCAGAAAGGGTTTATTTAAAAAAAATGTATTGTCAGGGACGGCTAGAGACCTGATGGAGCCTCTTTCATGCCAGACCGCCTCCTCTTTGCCCCTCCTACCACTCCTCCTCCTTCCTTCCCTCTCCTGCACACATCCACTCTACCAGCCTACTCTGGATACATTGCTTTAGTGCAACTGAGAGAGGGAGACACAGAGGCAGAGAGAGAGAGAGGCGTGCAGAGGCTCAGCAGACAGACGGCCGTGAAAATGAAAAGGACTGAAAAGGCGTCCACCTGCAACCTACGACGGATCTCGTCCAAGATGGGCACGGCCGTTAACACCAGGAGATAAGAAGGAAGGGGGGGGGGAAACGCAGAGAGAGAGAGGGAGAGAGAGAGAGAAATAGGAACTTGGGAAAGGAAAGCGAGAGAGAGAGAGAGAAATAAGAACGGAAAAGAAAAGAAAAGATTGACACGCCGGCGGTCGCTGTGTGCATCGTGAGACGTGACACAGCGGAGGACTTCATAGCCTGCCTGGCTGCCAGCTCGGGGCTGCGGTGACACCAGTGTGTGTGCGTGTGCGCTCGTGCGTGCGCGCGCGCGCGTGTGTGTGTGTGTGTGTGTGAGGGGACAGCCCTGTGTGTGAGACAAAACAGGAGGAGATAGAATCAGAGGAAGAGCGCGTGGGAGCAGCTCCAGGCGCACAGCTTGACTGGGAGACAAATCAGCTGTGACATCTAGTCTCCGCTAGCTGTGTGGGTTACTGTATCTCTCTGGGGGGGGGAGAGGAGGGGGTCCTGGTGTCAACAGACCCTCAGAGAAGGCCTGAGTGGTCTCTACCTGGGGGGCGCAGGCCAACCAAACAGGCCCACGCGGGCGGACAGGTTGGGACTAGGGACAGTGGCAGGCCAAGGGGCAGGGGCATGGCCGTGGGGGGGCCGCATCCTGTCCTCCACCCTGCAGCGGGACAGGCGCTGGGGGGGCTGGGGTCCCTGGGGGGGGGGCCTGTCCAGGGGGACCCCCCGGCTGTCGGAGCTCAAGCCGTGGCTGGGCGCCGGGGGAGGCGGAGGTAGTCTCGGAGGAGAGGGAGCAGCGGAGAGAGGAGGGGGAGGGGGAGGGGTGAGGTGCTCCCGGAGGCTCTGGGTGCTCCTGGCCTCGCTGGCCCTCGTCTTTCTCACCTCGCTCTTCTTCTCCGTCTCGCTCCGCGGGAGCATCGGGTTCAGCTACCTGGAGCCGCCCAGCTGGGAGGAGTCAAGGAGGGTTAAGCTCGTGCCCAGCTACACGGGAGCCCACCGGATGGCTCCGCCCGACAGCCCCCCGCAGAGGACGTGCGCCTGCCCGCGCTGTGTCGGAGACCCGGGGGTTTCTGATTGGTTCGATGAGAACTTTGACCCGGATATCTCTCCGGTGTGGACCAGAGACAACATCCACCTGCCCTCTGATGTCTACTACTGGTGGGTGGTAAGTACAAAAACCCTTCTTCTTGTGTGTTCAACGAAGGGTGTCACCTTGGTTACACTCTTCACACTGGCACGCGCAGCTTCTATAAGTGTCTATTCAATAGAATTTTGGTTTTATGAATAGATTTCCAGTGTGCACCATTAACATAGCCGGGTTAAAGCAAAAACAAGACAAGAAAAGGTTATTCATTAGTTATGAAACCCTTTTTATCCTTTCAAACAAAAACATATAGAGTTTCACAGATTAACATCACACAATACATACGTACATCTGAAGTACACAGAAGCTTCAAATATATGTCTTCTCGCTGCTTCTCCCATCAGAGAAAAGGCGCTGTCTTTGTTAGCCAATCAAAACTGCACATTACCAAGTGACAGAAAATCGGACCAATCAAATTGACGAATTTTAAAATAGGGGTCAGGATTCAGGTCTGCACCTTCAAATCCATAAGAGAAGGGGTTACGTACTGTATATTTAAAAAAAAGAAGCATTTTTTTCTCGCGTGTAGCCCTTTTTATACAGAGATCCCGCAATCATGGCGTTAAGAAGACCCGGCATTATGCCGCATTTGCTTGTTTATACTGAGCTAAACAGAGGTGGCATATCGTCGCTTCAGTGGTCCTTTTTACATTGCAAGCCGGCGTTCCGGACCAAGAGGCGTTCCGTGTACAGCGTCGGCGGAGAAGGGTCTATCTGCAGTCTCGCGGATTAGATTTTTTTTTGCTAAATTACCTCAGCATCGCTCGTTGACAAGAGACTGACGCTATCCAGCTTGTGGAATAGCCTATATGTGTCTATGGCTTGTGGTGAAATGACGCACTGGATAATGAATGAACATGATCGTTTTATATATTCATGTCATGTGTTTTGTTTACATGTCGTGACGTTAAATAGCCTAATCTTTTGAGATTGTGTTCATACCCTTCTGTGAGGCCTACAGCCTCACAGAATGCCACTGTGGTGGCCGCTGACGGGCGCGGTTTTCAAAGACACATCTGCTATATAACCTTCATTCATGAAATAATACCGTGCTAGTGGATACATGTCTCTGGTGACAAGCTTCCTCAAAACCTCACACCCCTGTCCCGCCATTCCGACTGTCCGTTCCTTAAACAACAGGTTATTTTCCCCTTTGGATTTCTGACATCTTACCATTTCTCAGTGATTGGCTTGTCCCCAACACCGTGCAGGACGTTCTGTGAGTATGGTAGTAACAGATGACACAAGAAGAGTGACAGGCTGACCCTGATCTAGTCAGACCAGTTCCCCCTTCGCCAGTACAAGTGTAAGGCCCGCCCATCATGTGTCGGGTTGGTTCTGAGGAAATAGGACGCTGCGTGCTTTATGTCGAGCGATGTCCGAAAAACTGAAATGAATATGTCAGCCGGGCGAGAACTTAATCAGAGTGTACTAGGAAAAACCACGCCCTCTGTCTCCCTGTATGTGTGTATGCCTCACATAACCTACTTACATGTATGTGTGTGTCTGTGTATCTGGCTTACATCCCACACAGCACACAGATTTGTGTGTGTGTGTGTGTGTGTGTGTCCAGCAGAGATATGGCAGGCCACATCAAGTGTAGGCCAACAGCTGCCAACGTGCTGGGTCCCACTGCAGCACGGGGGTACAGAGGGGGAGGAGAATGCGTTTGAATGGAGAGAGGAGACGGAAAAGAAGACTCAATTAGAGGAGAATGATGGATGGATATTAAGGAAGCATATAGAAGCCAATGAAATGTGCAAAGACTGGACGTAAAAGAGAACAGTTTGATGTCTATTAGGTCAGTCTTTTGCCATGGAGACCGGCTGCTGTCTGATCACGTCGGGCATGAAGGCTAAATGGCTTTGCTCCCTTTCTGTGTGGGAGAAAAAGCTGTGTCAAACAAATGAACCTGCCATTTGAATGTCGTCTGTCTTCTCGGCAGTGATAAAGCCTGCACAAAACACGACTTTCTTAAATTGGTTTTGTCACGTGCAAAGATGTAGACCATTATAATCTATCGATAGAGAACAGCGGAGATCGCCAGAACTGTTTAATTTGATTTTGGTCACAAAGCATGGCCACAGTCGGGAGAGTTGGAACAAGGAGCTCTAGGTCAAAATTGTCTGGAATTTCCCGTTAAGCAAGGAATCTTGCCCAGTCATCTTGTGTTCTGGAACTCACCTTGTGGGTTTATTCAATGAGTGATGTTTAAGTTTTAAAGAATATTACCACTCTTAGGAAGACAAAAATCGTCAGCAAGGTGCAGTGACTCCGGTAAAAATGAACAATAGAATAGAAGTGTTGGCAGATGGCATTTTGGGAGCCAGGGGGCAGCTGGGAGACGGTAAATGAGGCGGCATTTGGCAATCGCTGCCCACCGGAACATCTGCCAGGAATTATCCCCTAAACAGCAGCGCTCCACCGTGCCAGGCTGGTATCTGACAGAGAGAGAGAGGAGCTTAAAAAGGAGATCGATGGGCGAACAAAGAAGAAAGTGAAAGATGAAAAAGAAGGTTTTAGGAAAGGTGAAAAGAAAGGGGGGACAGGGATTAGTGGAGAGAGAAAATGGGACGAGAGGAACGGTGTAGGGTGGGTGTATTAAGGGAGAATGTAAGACAGGAAAAGTTAAACCAAGCATGGACAGAATAGAACATGAATCCCCATAAGGTTTAATGCCTTGCTTAAGGGCATCTTGGTATCTCAGTATGGTGCTGGGAGCCCAGACCCAGGTCGTTCAGATGCATTAGCCATTGTCGCAGCTTGGAGCAGCCCATGGGAGAAACAGAGGTATCACTGTGAACAGCAGGGAGACAGAGGCCCTGCGGCAGGGAGAGGAAGAAAGACTACAATAAAAACAGATACACCGCATCAGTCAGGGAGAGGGACCCTGGTGGAGATAGAGGGAGATGGAGGGAGCAATGGAATTATGAGGGGGAAGAATTGAGGCCAATGGTGGGTGTGAGGAAGTAGTGATAATGTAGAGGGAGAATGCAGTTGTGGGTGAAAGAGAGAGAGAGAGAGAGAGAGCAGCTTCTATGTGTGTGTGTGTGTGTGTAGTATTCATTGTTTGCAGGTGCTTTCATTGTCTTTATGCCCATGGATGCACATTTTCCTGTGTGGTTTGGCAGATGCTTCATTTGGAAAAAGATTAGAGAAATAAGAGACCTTCTCTTTGGCTACAGTATGCTTACTTTATATGCGTACTATTTTAGATTTTGGTGTTTGCCTGTTAATGGTAAGCAAGAATGAATAGACAAATATATACAACATCAGGAGTACGATTTTAACATGAAAGCAGCTCCATATATTATTGCTTGACCTTAAGACACAGTTTGTTGGATAATAGATCATTTTGATAGCATTTCACAGAGCAGCATTTAAACCAAAGGACAGCACTAGCCAAAGGCTAGCACATTCAATCCTCTTCAGTGCTTAGGTACTGTATTTTTCTGTTGTGTATTCAAACAAGAGGTAACTCCTTTCCCCCTTGCCTTGAAATGCCCAGTCTGACTGCTTCCACAACTGTCGCTAAGAAACGCTTACACAGAGAAGTGTGGTACACACGCACACGCAATTTCTACGGTGACTAAACTTTCTGTACTCGCAAACCGCAGAAAACCCTAACTTCTTTGTTCATGTCTTCCTCTCTCTGTCTAGATGCTACAGCCCCAGTTTAAACCCCACAGCATCCAGCAGGTTCTGCTGAGATTATTCCAGGTATTTTATGATGTTAATGCTTAAGATTTCTGTTGTCCTACTTTGAAATGAAGACAGCCACGCTCCCTTAAGACAATTATTTTCAGTCATTACCATCAAGAGTGAACTGACTCCTTCCTTTTTAATATACCATGTCGCTTCTACAGTCAAGAGTTTCAAACTGCTAAATGCATTTGCATAAGAATGTACAGTACATTTAGACTTCTGTCTTGGCTTGGCTCATTTTCACAGAGGGCCAAAAAATGAATTCACATGGCTTTTGTGAGTCTCGTGTACATGTATTTCTACAGTACAGCCAGGTTTGAGCTAAGAGTCAGGCAGGTATTGTCTATTTAATGTAATAGCTGATAGTTACAAAGGGCTTCACAAAATAAACCCTTTACCCTCTATCCAACTGCACCCAAGACAACTTTCTGGTCAGTCAGTCAAATATAATTGGTGGAGTGACAAATGAATACAAATGGAAAATAATATTTTTAAGATAGATCAATTAAGGTTTTCATATCGATATAAAATGAAATGACCATATACAATTTAAAGGCGTGCTGGCATGTTACCCATCCCAGGTTATTCCCGGCCAGTCACCATACGGCTCATGGGATCAGGGCCGCTGCCTGCGCTGCGCTGTGGTGGGAAACTCCGGAAACCTCCGCGGGGCAGGTTATGGAGCCACCATTGACGGACACAACTACATCATGAGGTGAGATGCTATATGTATTTTACAAAGTTTGTTCCCATCACGTCTATTAACATAATTTCATTGCCTTCAGAATTTCAACACGCCTTAGCCTTCTAGCTTCCCTAGTCGCCTGCATCCTTTTTCGTGTGACCTTTGCCTGCATGTCTGGTGTGGCGTGATCGGACGGCCAGTTAGCTAACTGAACTAAAACCAGAGACGGTTCATAACCGGGACGGTTCAACTTTGTCATTTCCTGTATCTGTGTCACGTGGGTTTCTCCACTGCCCCTTTAGGAGACTAGCAGCATCGCACTTGATGTTGGGGTTATGTGTGTTATGTATGTGTATGTGGTGTGCTTGGTGGGAACTGAACTAACGAGGGAGATGTGCAGGAAAACGGCAATCATTTGTGACCAAAATCTGTAACGTTAACGCTGTAAACATATCCCAGGAGAGGGTTGTATTTTATTGCTTTGATGAGAGATAACTATTGATAATTATTAACACTTGAGGTCAAGTCTATTTCAATCAATAGAAATGGAGCAATGCCAAGTTTTTTAGAAGTTACGTTTGTCTCGTATTTTCACAAAATTGTAACACCAAGACATGTTTCTTTTTTCCTTTACACAATGTCGTTGCTTTTGCAATCAAGACAGTGCATTTCATTACCAAGGACACACCGTAACTAATTTTTAACAGCGTATTGTTTCTGACATGCGACAATAAATGAATAAATTACGGGGTTATTCCCGGATTTGTGTGACAAATTGGCATGGAGTGCTCATTAACAATGCCCCAGGAATGCAGAGGACCGCTAACTGGGGATGAACAATTCACACCTCACTGTGAAGTGATTACCGTGCAAGAATTTTCACACTTAAAACTTTGCCTTCTTTCCCTTTAACGTCCTTGCTGAAGCTAAGCCAAATATAATTACTGAAATAATAACAGTCCCCCTGCCCCCCCAAAAAAGATTAGGCCTACTACCTAATTACAATTACCCTGACAAAGACCGTTATTTAAAAAAAGCCTGAGATTAAAAAAAGATGGATGTTATCGCAATGCTACTGATTTCTTTCAGATTAGCTGGAGTGATTTAAATTGTGAAATAGAGAAAGGGACAGAAAGAGAGCAAGGCCAAACAAAACCTCATAAATGCAACAGTTTTACCCTTCCATGACTCCCATGGCCTACATATGCATGAATGAAACAAAATGTTAACTACCATGGCACCTTCCTAGTGTTCTGCCATTTGTAGAACAGCAACATGATAGCCTACACAGTTACATCGGGAAAAGTGCGAGTGCTTGTCTATGTGGCAGCAGCTGTTTCATAGGAGATGCGTGGGCAAACCTCCATCTCCTATCTGCTGGATGTGTTCGGTTGCCATTGTCGTCATGTTTCATCTCCAAGTAGAGGCTCTCTCTCTCTCTCTCTCTCTCTCTCTCTCGCTCTCTCGCTCTCTCGCTCTCTCGCTCTCTCTTTAAGTGTCTTTGTCTGTCTACATGGGCAAGATTTGAGTCTTCAGTCAAACAACTGCTCCTGGAATTGGATGTTTCTGCATACCAACTGAGAATGTAACAACATACAGTATTACCTAATTACACCACTATTTGAGGCAGTGCAGCAGATTGCCAAGAACAAGAACACATGGATACATTTTATTTATATGGTCTAATTACCTTTTTGAACCCTTCTTAGCGAACGCATCCAGCTTTCACATCAGCCTGTTGACTGGTGGTGGTATGTGGCTACCCACGCTAAGCATCTCTTTATTTTGCTTTCACTCTCTCTCTCTTCCCCCTCTCTGTGCTATTTTATTCAATGTCATCTCTTTGTCTCCCGTTCCTAGGATAAACCTGGCCCCTACGGTGGGCTATGAAGAGGATGCTGGCAGTCAAACCACCCATCATTTCATGTACCCAGAGAGTGCTAAAAATCTGGCAGCTAACGTTAGCTTTGTTCTGGTTCCCTTCAAAACACTGGACCTCCTTTGGATCACCAGCGCTCTATCTACGGGCCAGATACGATTGTAAGAACACACACACACGCACAAACAGATGCATGAATACACTACCGTACATAACAAACCATTTAAGTTTTAAGATAGGATTCATTGTATTTATCCCTGCAGGAACATATTTTGGTCACTTACTGTTGTTTAATTTAAGGTATATTAAATGTTTTAATCTAAAATGTAAATGAAGCATATGTGAAATTAAAAACAAAGCAATTTCATTCTGCAAATACATTCTACCAGCAGAGATGTGAACTGCTTTGCAGACATGTTACAAGTAGGTGTTTTAAGAAACAACTGAATGAAATGAAAGTGAATGAAGTATTTAAAAACTGATTGTTTCCGGTCCGTGAACAATGGATAATTTTTTGCCCGCTTGCTGATTTAAGATAACTAAGATAACCGACCAAGATTCAGTGATAAGTTTTGTAAAGACACAGAATTTACTGAGCAAAAAATGTGCCTTCTCTTTCACTGCTCTCTCTATCCCCTCCGTTTTCTGGGAGACGCTACATGAATAAATTAAACACATGCACACGCACATGCAGACACACACACACCAATGCATTTGAGCATGCGCTGCACTGTGTGCTGTTTTGGGTACGACAGGAGAGCAGCAGTCTGTCTGCTGTCAGTCATTCAATATTTACCATCATACGGAAATCACACGGAGTACAGGATGAGCCTGCCCTAGCCTCTCTCCATCTGCCCCTCCCTCCTTCTGTTTTCTTACTCCCCCTCTCTCTTCTCTCAGCACCTACGCCCCAGTGAAGCAGTTCCTGCGTGTGGATAAAGACAAGGTATGCATTGTCAGTATTCATTACCATCACAGTTTCAAGGCCAAAGTACACTTTGCATGTCCGCGGAATGCTCCGGTCCGTGGACTGTCTGCGCACCACCAAGATGTTGTGTCTGAACGGACCTGTGCACGTCGACTGCGCATGTGCGACAGTGAGCGTGCTCTGTCGGCCCATGTGCAGGCCGGACGGGGGATCAAAATACAGTGCTAGTGCGCGTGTGTTGAGCTTGTGTGGTGAGACACGTCCGCAAGAGCAGGAAGTGAAGTATACTTTGAAGAGCCCGAGCGCTTGTCCGCATCCGCCTTGTGTGAGGCCACGCATTTGGTAGCATACTTTAGCCCTTACCATTCACACAAATAGTCATTATGGTCATTTTAGCAGACATTTGAACACAAATAATGACAGAAACACACACACGCACACAATACCCCAGTGTGCAGTATCATCCCATGCCTCTAGTTGATGAAGGATTACAATTTGGTTAAAAGACTTCCTTTTGTTATAAATAATCTGTCCTGCTGTTGGAATGTATGTAAACAAATAAACCAGGACTAATCCCTGCCGCTGCTTTGAAACAGCTTAAAGTTTAGCGTTTTTGATGTCTGGTCCTATTTTGCATTTGTTGTTTGTTGAAAGTATAATTCCTTCCAGTGGCAAAGTTGAATCCGGTTGGCATCCGTTTCACTGCTGGTTTATTCATAATAGTCAGTTATAATAGTCAAACGCACAGTTGGGTTTTAACAATACAGAGAGATAAAATACCCCTCCTCCAGATGTTCTGATCCAGTGTGTTCTGTCCGCCACCCAGGTCCAGATCTTCAACCCGGCGTTTTTCAAATACATCCACGACCGCTGGTCGAGACACCACGGTCGCTACCCCTCCACGGGCATGCTGGTGCTGTTCTTCGCCCTGCACGTCTGTGACGAAGTGAGTCTCGGGGTTTTCTTTCTCTCTCTCTTTTCCTGCCTCTTCTGCTCTAGAGGACCCAATGGAATCTGACCTATGATTGATAGGTTCATGTATTTATTTACTAAAGAAGGAGGAAGACAACAACAAACTTCATCATCCTTAAAAAAAAAAAAACAGCCGTGATAGTTCACTAATATTTGGCTACTATGAGACAGACAAACTATTTGCATTGTGTATTAAATCATAAATAATACAGTCTTTATCTCTCCTCTCCCCCCCCCCCCCCTCTTCCAGGTGAATGTGTTTGGTTTTGGGGCGGACAGCCGGGGGAACTGGCACCACTACTGGGAGCAGAACCGCTACTCTGGAGAGTTTCGGAAGACTGGGGTCCATGACGCGGACTATGAAGCTCAGATCATCCAGCGGCTTGCGAAAGCTGGCAAAATCACAGTATTCCCCGGGAAATAGCCAACATCATCTCTCACAGAGGCAACGGATGCCATTAAAGCTGCTTTAGAGCGCGTTTTATATTCCTTGTTCCATTTCTTGTTGTGTTAGTGAGGACCTGATTGAAGTGACCAGCTGTGGGATGCAAAATGGCTACTGAAAATCACTACAAATGGTACCTGTTATGCAGAGTGCAAACAGAAACAGAGTACTTTTCTCCTCCTTGAGGTACTCTTGGGTACCAAAATGTGTCATACCCCACCAGACTTATTTCCTTCCATCTTCCCCTGTAATGGTAATGTGATGAACACGCCAGAAGAACTGGAAAATAAACAGTAAGTAGATCTGAATGGGGATCGTATCCAAATGGATACCTGGACTGGCAGGACATAACCACACCTGACTTACATATCAAGGATCAGTTTTGAAGATTCTGTAGAACACAGATCCTATTGTCCAGTGGTCAAGATCTACTTCTCTTAAGGAGTGTTGAGTGGTGACTTGGCAACTTTTTAGTTGGGGAAACTGGATTGTATTTACCTTAACTAATGGACGCCATCCAGATACATTCACATCATCATTGCCAGTATAGACCCTGCTGGGAATTATTTCATTCACCAAGATATGGAGATCCTCCATATGTGCAATGTTGTGTGCCAAACCTTTTGCAGGCAGAGACTCCACAGGGACGCATAGACTAGACATGTCACATGACACGGGCACAAAGGAGTGTGTGGTTGTTAGAAGCTCTGGTAATCCAGAACATTCCAACACTGGGTACCCCAGAGCTCTTATGAGCTTGAGGTCACATAATATCCCTCACTGGTGTCTGATTGCATAGGGTCCTATCGTAGGAAGGGTTCCAGAGCGCTCCAGAAACAGCGGCAAACCTCCCAGAAGGCGAACTTTGTCTCCTCCTTGGAGCCAGCCTGCCCTGTGCTTAACATTCCTGTGACCACAGTCCAGAAATGTGTCGCTGGAGAGTGTCTGTGATTTCTTAAGACATTTAATGAGGCCAAAAGCTTTACTTTTGGGAGTTCATGTTTGAAGGAAGGCTTGCTGTTTTCTGGGCCACTAGTCAGCCAGGGTTTGGTCTAATTTGGTGGCTGTAGGAAAATATCTAACATATGTGGCCTGAAGACTCAACGTGAGCACTGCTGGGTCCTTCTTTTATTTTATAAAACACATAACCTAAAAGTAGGACCATGTGCTCTTTATGTATAGCGGTTTTGCTCATCTGTAAAAGCCCGGTTTAGCCTATTGCTCTAAGTAGTATTGAAGACTATACTGCTCCACTGGGAAAAGTAATGGATTTCGGGTGTAACACTTCTCTGCCTTTCAAGTGGACAGTCCTTAAACATCAAACCACAAGAGCTACAACTCCTTGTAGGGGAGATGTAGAGACCACAAATCTCTCTAGATCCTGTAACTCATTAACCTATCATAGCTCAAGCCTCACCAACCACTAGCCACCCTCTCAGCCAATCAGAGCTGGGACGGCCTTAAGGCCAAAGTATACTACCAACCGCATGGCCTCGTAAAATGCGTCCGCATTGCTCATCAAAGTATACTACCCTTGCGGGGATGTGTCAGTGCACAAGCTCAACGCATGCGCACTTCCACTGTATTTTGATACCCCGCACGGCCTACACATGGGCCTACAGAGCCCACTCTGTGTCGCACATGCGTCAAGGAAGGATGACGTTAACGTCATCGAATCCCACTGAAGGACTGTTCCAATGTCTAGGATCCTTTGAATTCTACCAAGGAGTCTTTCGATCAGAGAATTTTCAAGGATGCATGTGTGTATCCCCAGCATTCTTAAAGTACCCACAATTCTAGGATGCGCAAAGTATACTTTGGCCTTTAGACTGTGTTAACAGACGGCAGTGTTCATTCGTAGATCGCAAAATGTATTGGTTTGTTTTATATGCTGTCCTAAGCCTTGATATATTGTGGCTGTGTTTATCCTGTCCAAGTATTCTTACAGTCATTACTTGTAGGTCTGCTTACACTAAAGGGATCATGTCCCTGTTTTATATAAGTGTTTACTTGTAGGCTCAAACTAAGAAATATCCATACAAAGTCCGCCCTACAGCATTACAAAGACCAATCTGCATAGTGGAAAGGGGATGCGACATGTGTTAAACAAGCTGGTAGCTTGTTATTTGAGTATTAAAGAGTAGTAAATCCACTCAGGGTTCCTACACAGGTCTGGAAGGTCTGGAAAAGTAATGGAGAATATATTTAAACATTTGAAGGTATTTAACACAACCAAATTTGATAACGTCATTGAGTATGTGTTTATACTTAATGCACTAGTACAATGCATTAGTACAGTTAAATGAGCAAACGATGACCAAATGTCTACACTTAGTGTCTGGGCGAGCGTTTGTTTCATTTTTGAATGAAAATTGTATAGGAACCATGACTGCCTGCTGCAGGGTTGTGAATCCACAATTTGTGATGTAATATCCACTTCAGTTTCATAACAGAACGCCCTGATGAGCGCACATCTCATCAGCTGGTTCATGTTGTAATTAGGTGAATATCACTGTTAATACTTTAAACCTGAATATGGGGTTATTGCCACATACTATAATACAACTTTTCGTTTTCATTATTTAGCTTAGATTGTTATAATTATTCTTGTTAGGAAGGTGGGGTTGACCTGTCTGTGACATGTACACCTCTAATGTGTGCTACCACCCCCTATAGGTGAGGGATAGAACTGTGCCTCCCACATTAACATTGGTTTTGTTATGTGTAAGATTTACTTTACCTTTCTTTGGTCACCTCTGTTCTCTTGTATAATATATGCTTTTGATGTTTTTATTCCTGTTTTGCACATACACAATGATCTAGAAGGAGCTGGGCTCAGTCTACAAGTTAAGACATTTTTTTACGTTTTGCTGTCCCTCTATCTCCCTTACAAACACACACATAACGTTCATGCGTTTGTGCCTTGTCCTGCTGCAGGAACGACCTTCCTTACAGCTAACATTTGCATATTTTAGTCAGCGCACACACACACACACACACCTCGGCCTGGCTGACTGCGGTGCCTTCAGAGCGACACACATTTACTACACACACACACACATATTTCGATATTTTTTTTTTTTATGTGCAGTGGTCTCACACACACATTTCGATTTTTTTTTTTTTATGTGCAGTGGTCTCACACACACACATTTAGATTTTTTTTTTTTTATGTGCAGTGGTCTCACAC
>JAODLI010010543.1:0-25798 GCA_027575585.1 Percopsis omiscomaycus | reverse complement strand
TTAGTACATTTGTCAACAGTTGAACCGGTTAACCACCAGTTTTTGCAAGCAGATAACATTCTCTTAGAATAAGGACAACATCATGTAACAAGGTTACTTTACTTACAACATTACTCGAAGGTTTATCATTCACTCCTATTACGCGCTTTACTAGTGGATGTGACGGAGCAAAAGCTCTAAAGCCTATTCAGTCCAAATAAGGGTCGATTAATAGTAGGACGCACAATCTGCTTACACCGCTGCAGCTGCACTCTGACCTGCAGCCGTTTGTTGTGAACGGCCGCGGAGAGCCGGTGGCGTTCAGCTTCAGCGCCGCCCCTGTGGTCTTCCACCGCCACATCGTAGGGCGGGAAAGATGGAGTCAGCAGCTGCAACAGGTAAGAATTTATTCTGTGGTGTTGATGGCCCTTTGAAATGGGGTTTGTTCACTACCGATTCTCCAATTATTCACAATCCGAGGGTTGGTTCTGCCCTCCTCTCTACATTGGCTGCATCTATGTATCAGACTTTTATAGAGAACTAGTGTAGAAAAATGTATTAATCCATAAATATATCTAGTCATTTTAGATGTAGTGCCTGCCCCATTGTAAAATATACAGTATGTTCCTTAGTATTAAGGCACATTAATTTAGGATACTAAGCATCCCACCATGACAATATATTATCCTACAATGGAGTAAAACTGTGTTTCATTTTTTCTCGTGCACAGGCAAAAACATTAGGAAACCAATTGGATTACTCAAAGGTAAGTAAGCAAACAGTGTCTCACACAAACACAAACTTAAAATGCTTGTTTTCTCCTTGGCAGGCTTGAGGAACAGATGTTCTATATTAAAACTATGTGCTCCTAAATCCCTTGTGTTATCAATGTATATTTTGGGCCCAAAAAACACTATAAATGTCACCATGACACTCAAATCTGCGGTTGGCTCTGCAGATGACTGTGCAGTCATAGAGCAGAAGGGTGTCCATTCACTGTAACCAATATCAAAGTTGAGAAATGAGCTTCCCAAAGTCAATGTGTGAGAGAAGAAGGGGAGCGATAGGGGGGTGCAGGAAGAGACCGAGGCAGCCGGGGAGGGGTCTGATTGGGGTTGTTTAGTCCTGTGTGACACACGAGCAGGGGGGGATTGGTTACCAGGGCCTATTTGCGGAGGAGACACCGAGGCTCTGAGACAGTGGCATTGTGAGAGAATCTCCTTCAGCAGACCCGCTGAGCAGGGGACGCGTGGAGAGGTTTCAGGGCTCCGAGAGGGGAAGCTACCCGGCCACAAACGAGGAACAGAAAGGCGATCTGAAGGAACACTGGACCTCACTGATGCAGCCTTAAAGAGCAGGCATACGTTTAGCACTGACAAGTGGTTTGTGTTCATAATCAGATGGGGAGTTCACCATAGTTCTGAGTGTCACTGGCCACTACAAAACACAATGCTATCAGTCACAAATGTGCTGAACCTGGCCACATGTGAACAAACTATTTCTCATTAACTCCCACTGAAATCTTTGCCTGCTTCGCATGTAGTAGCATCTGAGGCACAATTTCTAACCATAGCAAACACCTATAAAGAATATTGGCAGTTCATTGACCACTCAATACACTGTTATTCATCTTTATGTTTCAGTACTATCTATCCTCTACATCACCACTGTATTGGCACGGTTAGCGTAGATACAAGTACATTCTCATGATTTAAGTTTAATAAATGTCAGTTTGCCCATTGAAATTTTGACCAATGGTCGGGTTTAGTGTCACTTAAGTAAGATTTAAACATGATGACAAGGAGGAATGATGAATGTAGCAAAGAGTGCTGTAGGAAAAGCGAAGAGAGAATAAGTGGATATAAGAAAATCCAGCTGCTAAAGGCATAATGCGACAACGTGAAAAGCAATAATTTACTATTACAATTACATTTAGCAGAGTGACTTACAGTGAGTACAAGAAGTATTAAGGAGCAGGTAGTATTAAGGATACTTACAGGTTTGGCCAGGCTTGTTAGGGATTGAAGTATGAAGTATATGGGGGCAATAGAAAACAAATAAATTGACCTAGTGTTTATCAAATGGGGGTACTTGGAGGTACTACAGGGGATACGTGACAATTTTCTAAGAATAATTGTAGCTTTATACAGTATTTTCAACTTCTATTTAGGCCTATAAATAGACAATAACAACATTGAAATTCTCATGTTTTCTCCTGGAGCCATTAAAAGAACACATTTTTAATATTTTACTTATATTATTGTGTAATATGCAACCATTAACATTCAATACTTCTTTTATAGGATCAAATGTATGTTTTTCTCTTCTATGGTTATATTGAAAAACAATTTGTAGTCCAGTAAAGGGGGGTACGGGGCTTGAAAAATAAACAGAAGCCAAAAAAGAAACACTGTGGACAAGACGAGATGCTGAGGTATGGTCTATTCTTCACAATGAGCCATGAGCCAGGGTGTTTGACTGGTCCTCACCCACAGGTTTCTTATTTTATTTATTTATTTTGTTTAAGGAAGGCCTAAGGGGTTTTCCAATTTCATAATTCATGAGGTAAAACGCCCTAAGCAAAAAGATGTACTGACGGAACAGTAACAGGGTGCAAGCAGACAAATTTATTCAGTCTGCGTACTCAGGGTTGAAACTTCTTTTGTCTCTAAAATGTCATTCCACTCCTTCCTATTGCAAATGTGTGTATTCGGTTTCTTGTTGGTTTTATAAACTCACAATTAATCGAGCTTTTTTTATAACTTGTCTTTTTATACATTTTGTCTGAGAGCTGATACTAACAACGAAGCGCGCCGCGCACCAAACTAATGTAAGCGGTTTCATCCCTCAACAGCTGTGGGCGGCAATCAAGTCTGAGAAAGGCGTGAGTTCAGCGGTGGACTTATGCTGTTACCATGGAAACAAGGCTCTGGAGGCCATCCAGGCTTTCCCCTCCTCCGAGGCGCGTTCCGCCTTGGAGAACATCGCCCGCGCTGTCACCAAATTGTGACCTGGACTCGCACTGCCGTTTTTTTTTCAAAAGGTGCCATCAGTGGGACACCCCCTCTCCCACCCCCTTGGGACAGGAAACACAACAACAGTTGATGCTCATTACCAATGGGCTTCCTTTTGAGTCGGGTGGCAATGTACATCTGTGAGGACTGTTGCTTGTGCATAAGTACTATGTAATGTCTGTACTATTATTTAAAAAACAAACCAAAAAACAATGCCGTCCTTAAGTAACATGTTGTTTATGTGGCTTTTTAATGTTTACCCCTGCGTTTGTGTGTATGATCCCAGTCAACCCAGGGGCGGGGAAAGGTCATGCAGCCTCCCACTGGCCCAGCCAGCATGCGTATTGAAACTCCGCCAGCAGTAATTATTAATGAAGAGACCTGAGCAAATGGACAGGAAATGCAGAGGTATTGATTGGGCCGGCTGCCCTGCTCAAAGCCGTGCGGGCTGGCGCCAGCCTGGTGCCCTGTGGTTTCCCAGTCTATGCAAGGAGGGGCGGGGAGTGTGCTGTGCGGTGCGGTGCGGTGCGGTGAGGTGGGCTGGGGGGGGGGGGGGGGGCAGCCAAGGTGTGAAACCAGGCTGGGTGGGGCAGCAGCAGCAGCACCAATGGCAGCTGTCTGTCACGTCAACAACACACCTGAAGGACGGACCTGAAGGCAGGAGAAAGTTGTGGAATTTCATATTATAAATGGCTCTTACACACCTAACTGTCTTTAAGTGGGGTTTTAATTACATTTGCAAATGGGTACCCTATGTTAAAGAGCGTGCCAGTGAGATAGAACGACCTTCAGTAACACACCTGCATGCTTATATAGTGCCACACAACACAAGGCAGTATAATCCAAACACCCACTGGTTAGCCCAAACCATCCACGCCTTTACTGAGAAGCTGAACAGAGTGACCTAGGCTGTTCACGTGTGTACCAAAGGCAGTCAAGATAAGCACACGGGCATATTAACACTAGTCACGTGGTATTTTCCCCCCCACAAAAGTTAGAAAGGAAAGAAACTAGGAGGAGAACACAGGGATTTGGGGAGCGGGAGGGTAGAATTGGGGGGGGGCAGGAGAGGAAAACAACGTGAGAACAGTAGTCCCACTGGCAGAGATGTCCAGTAAGTAGAAAAGATATTTATTTGTCCATTGCTTTGGAAATGTGTTATCTGCTTTCAACACATGAACGAAGACATATACACTCACACACACACACACACACACACACACACACACAGAGAGAGGTTGGAGAGGCTGGCACAGCGGGTATCCCCCAGGGAGCATTTTGGGGTTAAGTGCCTTCCTTAAGGGCAGAACAGGAGGAACTGGGATCTAATATGACTCCATCAATCCTCAGATTATCTCACATCTTGTCACATTAGTTTTTCTTGTCCGTATTTGAACCGGCAAACTTCCAGCTACTAGTCCACCACAGTCAGGACCAACTATAAAATACAAATGTGTTCGGTTAGTGACAGCGAGGTAGTGCATGATACTGGCGCAGAACTGCAGAAGAAAGTCCACTTCCTGTATGTGCTTTGTTTCCTGTGCCTGTCCATCCTGGGTGCAGCTAGGTACAGCATATGTCGGGGAAAGCCTCAGGCTTTTAATAAAATATTTATCCTCGCCGTGAGGATACATGGGGAAAGTTGAATGGAAATTTGAAAGGCCCAAAAAGGGAAGAAGACCAGGAACTGTCGTGATGACACATATAGTTGCTCAACAAAACTTTAAAGTCTAGAGTGGACAGTTGTGAAACTGTTGCACAGGAGCTCCCAGGATATGACAGGGTTTTATTTGTATCTAACTTTAAAAAGGAAAAGTTTCATTCATGGTTAAAAGTAGCATTCATCTTTTGCGCAAATGTGTAGCCCAAGCTAGGAATAGATTAGGGAGACTTTATTTCTTGTACCACAGAACCTCAGTGCTGGTTAATGGAGAGGATTGTTGCAATTAATCTATCTTGAGGATCGTCTTAAGGTCAGCTGGGGTGGGTGTTTACATGGTTAACATGAAATGGGCAACAACAGGCCTAGTCTCCCCAATCCAGACTGGTGTGGTGTAATTACAGCTGGGTCTGGTGGAGAGAGTCTGTCAGCATAGTCCAGACGATCCCCTTACATTCTCATATTGCCAGGAATGCTGGGTACAGACAAAACACTCTAAACTCCACAGAAAAAAAATGCTGCCAGTTGTAAAGCTCTTGTTTGCAACCACAGAATGCTAGTATTGCTGTCTGCATCTTAGACATGCAGATAGAAGATTTTAAGACTAATGACTATATTTAAATTATATTGTGCGATGAGGGCCTCTGCTAACTTTGCCAGGAGCGTCTATATAATCAGGCAAATACAATACAGTATGTAACAATAATTAAGTGATGTGTATCCGCTACCCACAGACCCCTCTTTTAATATATTAAATTAGGTAAAGTGTAACAATCAATGTTAAATAGTTATTATCAATTATTAACCCTATTGCAGGTTTGTACCTTCATACTTTGTGTTCAATGGATGGATGCCTCAAGTCAGTCACGTAAACCCTTTCTTCTTCTTCTATCTCCTTTTTTAAGGGAAATGTTAAATACCCTAGGGGAATTTCAACACATCAGAAGAGCGTTGTTGATTTGGCTCTCCATTAGTCATATTACGAATGGCCTAGCAGTAAACACCTGCTTGTACCATCATATAGCGCCCAGTGATCGATGAACATCATTCCCCCAAGATGGGAACAGTATGCCTGCTTCCCCCTCTTCGACACACACACGACCATATTTGCCAAAAATGACACTTTAACGAGCTCTTCCCTGTGTTAACTGCTGAATGCCAGCCTCCAGTCACAAGCGTCCGCTTGATTGACCCTAGACCGTGCTTTCCCCGCACAGGTCTGTTCGCTTCATTTGGTGACGGATCAGACTACTGCCGTCGAGACAGCTCATTAGTCGAATAATGAGAGCCTCACCAGACGCACGTCATCTTGTTACCTTCATATTGACGTTTTTGTGGTTAGTGACAGAACATTGGGTACTAGTGTGTGCGTGAATGGTGAATTACCAATAATTAAGATGCAATTAGGCTATTGCACAATGCGAGGCTATGGCAGAACAGCGATTTAAATCTCACTAATCCAGGGACATCGGGCTAGTATTAAGATAATCCGTTTGACATTAGTGTTGTCGTAGATCCTCTTTTTGACCTAAATAAACTTTAGCTTACAAGTTTATGTATTAGTTCTATTAGTCGTTGTATGATTATGCTACTGCCACAACATATTTAGGCTACATAATTACATTTTACATATTACATATACTTTGTAATTTACCCAATAGGGCTAATCTTACCCATATCACCATCTTTATGTTGAAAATAACAGTCTGTATAGGCTAGCTACTACACGTGAAAGTTATACCTATGATTGATATAAAGTAGACCTATGTGCAAGTTAATTTGTTGAAATCACAATTTAAAGATGGTATTTGTTGTATACCTGTAATATATAGTTACCATGGTTTGCCTGTGACCAGAGTTCCTATACCTCCCACATGAACACTTTGGATGGTGATACAGGTTTTGCACCAGTGCTCGTTAATGTGTTGTTTCGTGTGTTTCCACCAGAGGGCAACATTACCTTTTTATTTTGGTTCAAGGCTCGGTGCTAGAACAGTATCCTGTTTCACCGTAACTATAGTAACTTTAATATTAATGTGTCTGATAAATAGCCTGCTATATTATATGTAGTTCAGTTCGTACCTAAGACCTAGAATTATTGATTATGGGTGAAGACTATTTAAGTTGTCACAATTCTCTGGAGACCTGATGTGAACTAACGGCACACATATGGTGCTGTATTTTAATAGAGGAGTGAAATTATGTGAAAGTAAAGTTTTTTTTAATAATACAACTTAAACCCAGCTAAAAAAGAGGTATTTATTCTATGTCATCTATGTACAATCAAAATCCTTCGATCTCTATTACCCCTGTCCTCTGGTTCAACCTAGTGGCCCCCAGAGATGGCAATCTCAGACAATAATAAATGAATGACTAAAAATTCCCCTGAAATAAATAAACTTTTAAATGTGGTTAAAAAAAAGCAATTTCACATCATGTTGAGTGTTGCCTATACACAATGCGTCTTTGCGGTTATAGTTGGCTACTGCTCCAAGGCCTTCATCACAAGAGACTGCTGTTCATGTCCCGCAACCCACGTGAGTTAATGCGCTAACTGCAATAAGAATTAAACCTAGATAAATTACAATAAATATTACAGGTTTGATTCTCTGCTCTCCAACACGCTCTCGCTCTCCAGTCCACGCACAGCTGTGCGGAAGTGACACAGCAGGCGCGCGCACAGTCACGTCACGCGAGAAGGTACAGCCAGGCAAGGGGGGAAAAGGCAACAACACACGAACAACAGTTATACGTCTATAGATCCTTAGGATAACCTCTGCAGATATGTCTACCACATGCCCAGTTGCACTAAAGGAGTGCATGGAATCGTAAAGGTGAGCGCAAATCACCGGTTAGTGGATTTTACGGACAATTTGACTGAGCAGAACGGGAGGGGGTCGTCCACGCAAACATTGCCGCGTCATTAAAATTCACAAACACGCACTTCAATGTTGCGCTTCTGAATAATATAATAATTGTGCATCTTCATTTACCTAAGACGCGACGTCATTAGATTCACAAGCTGGCGATGCGTCTTTGTAAAGTAATGCATTCACGCTGCTGTTTTCTTGTAATGTTTTGGTTCGTGGGGTCTAAGCGGAAGAATGAGGAAGTAGCCTCGATCATGGAAGTGGAACGGGGCAGGGGAGTGAACGCAACACACATCCATAACAAACACTAGTCAGAGCAAATGTTGAGCCGAAAGATGTCTATTGATGCAAATGATAAACCCAAAGTTTTCCAAACGTATCAGATACGCTGATTTATGGGCTCACCCCTAAGTAAGATCAAGTTGTAGTCAAGTAATTTACGTTGTTTTCATTAACCCTATCTGAGTGGTATATACTTATATTTTAAATTTGTTTCAATGACACGATGTTATTTTTTTTCTAGGATATGAGTTCTTCTGAGCATGGAGACATTTCAGATGAAGCAATGCTTGAGAAAGGCAAGTTCTAAATTCTGACAAATAAAACAAAAAATAAGCAGGCATTGCAAATATATAGTCAACTGATCATTTGATGGAAATCAACAAAAAAAGTGAAATTTTAATTCCCTATTCTCATTTATAATCTGGGTAGTGCTGGTTAAAAATGTTACAATTTGGGACATTACTAAAGTGGAAGTTTTAGTAATGTACACACCTCGATTGCATTGTAGCAGCCCCAGAATCCCAAATTCATGCCCTGTTAAAGTGTCTGTCTAAATATGAGGGGGGGTAGAGAACAGTGTGAGCCAATGAGTGTTGTGGGGGGGAGGAGTCAAGCTTATTGTGAGTCAATCATCTCAGGTGTAGAGTAATGTTCTTTGTTTCAAACCAAAACAATGTTTTTCCATTCTGGTTTCAACCACAAGGGGAATTATGGACGCAAATCAAGTGTAGCTTTTTAAAATATGCACATAAAATGTAAATAAATTCTGCAAATGCTAGCAAAATTGGAAAAGTGCCAAACTGTCACAATGAGCACAACATTTACAGTTGATAGTTAATACTTTATTTGCAGGGGAAAACATTGTTGAAGATGTTAAGGAGGAGACAGATGACTTTGCAATTTGTGAACCAATGGAAGAAGGGGCCACTGAGACTAGTAAACGGACATCTGCAGAGATGGGTTCTGACTCAAATCAGCCCACGAGTAACAAGAGAGTCAGAGTCACAGGCGAGGTAAATGCTTTTCATCATGGCATGTAGTGTATGCAGTATGGGATACGACTTCTTAGTTGCTATATTAATTTGATTATATGCTATTCATCGGCCATTCAAGTTTCTGTCATTCTCTGTTTAGGCTTGCGAGCAGTGGACGGAAAAGAGCAGCCACCTTGAGCCTCTTTGTCTGAACACAACTGGAGAGAAGAGGGACTGTGTCCAGGAGAAATCAAGAGCCTCATACAGAAAGCCTCTGTTTAGTATCTCACACAGGATCACAGAGAAGAGGATCACACCAAGCCTGGAGCAGCAGGCTAGTCAGGCAGGAGGGCAACGGGTCAACTACAGCAGCATTCTCTCCCCCCAGTGCCTCGGTCTTGGAGAAAATGGCCATTCTGCGTCTTTCTCTGCGGCAGGGGAGACGGGTCAGTCTTCATCAACAGATTCTGGCCTATACCCGCTGGTTGAGAAGATGTTTTTCATCCTCAACACACTCAATTCAAGCATGACACAGCTGCACAGCAAAGTGGACTTGCTCTCGCTCGAAGTGTTGCGTATAAAAAGGCAACTCAAACCAACCGAGATGTTGACCGAGTTCCAGCCGCCTCCTGAATACCTTCTGACCAGTGATGAACTCAATCAGCTGATGGAGCAGGCGTCCAGTGCCGGGGAGCTGGGCTGTCGGCTGTTGGTGCATCTCTTCCCGGAGCTGTTCAAAGCCAAGGAGTGCACCCACGGCTGCATGGCAAGCAAAAGAACACTAGACTCGCTGCATTTGCAACTTATACGTAACTATGTTGAGGTGTGCTTCCCTTTAGTCAAGAACAATGATGTCTGGCAAGAGGAATGCCTCCTTCAGATTAATGACTTTTTTAATCGCTTCTGGGCTCAGAGGGACATGGAAGGTGCCCGCTTGCACAGGAAACATACACTCACAGGTGGTAGGATAAAGGTGGAGCACGCACAGCCTTGTCATTTCATTAATGATGAGCTTCAGGAGGAGAACATTTCTGTGGATGACCAGCAGAGCATCCTGGTCACACCTGACCCAGACCTGGACGAGTTCTCCTCCCCTGAGGACTTTGTGGTTTTCCTCGTGCATCGCCTGTTCCCAGAGGTTTTCGAAGAGGGGAAAATGCCAGAAGGCTCCAGCAGTTTCCATAGTGTAGGACAGCTGATTCTGGACTCCAACAGAATAGACATAATTAAAAAGTATATGGAAGCAAATTTTCCAGATGTGCCTGAGAAAATATGGCTCCAGTTATGCATTCAGCATATAGAAGATGCACTAGAGCGTCCTCACAGTCATGGCAATGGGAGCGAACATGACCATATCAATGATGAGAGCTATGACCTGTCCACTCTTCCTGAAGAAGTTTCGATCATCAAGGTCCCTGACTTGGGTGATTATGAAAGACCCAGTCGCAGATCCAAAAAGTCACTGCTTGCGCCTGTGGACTTCAGCAACATGGAGATTCCTCCACCAGACTTCAGTGTTCCCCAAGAGTATCTCCTGTCCAAGCAGCAGCTGAAGAACAACTATGACTGCAGCTTGTCCATCGGGAACTTTGCTTCCCGGCTTTTGGTGCTTATGTTCCCTGAGTTGTTTACCCATGAAAACATGCGAAAGCATTATAACTGCAGCGGTTCCCTGGGCAAGAAACAGCTTGATCCCGTTCGAATCAACCTGATCCGACACTATGTGCAGTTGCTGTACCCACAGGCTAAAAATGACAGAGTGTGGATGTTGGAATTTGTTGGGAAACTTGACGAGCGCTGCAGAAGACGTGACACAGAACAGAGAAGGTCGTACCAGCAGCAGCGCAGAGTTTATGTTCTTGAGGCAGAGCAGGAGACCGGGGACCTTGTTTGTCAGATGACCCAGCTCAATCCAGACAGCCTTAGAGAGGAAGCAGATATCCCATCTTTACCCCCTGAGAAAAGTAGCAAAGACTTTTGCAAGATTCCCTTGGATGAACTGACAGTTTCCGTACCGGAATTCCATGTATCGTCAGTCTACCTTCTCTCAGACACAGAGGTGCGAGAAATAGTCCAGCAGAGTCTCTCTGTTGGGAATTTTGCTGCACGCCTGCTTGTGCGTCTCTTCCCTGAACTCTTTACCCAGGAGAACCTACGGCTTCAATACAACCACTCAGGGGCCTGCAACAAGAAGCAGCTTGATCCAGTGCGCCTCAGGCTGATCCGACATTATGTGGAAGCAGTGTATCCTGTGGATAAGATGGAAGAGGTGTGGCATTATGAATGTGTGCCAAGCATTGACGAACGCTGTCGGCGCCCCAATCGTAAGAAGTGTGACATACTGAAGAAGGCCAAGAGATCAAACACTGTCTCCTAATCACAACACGTTTGTCAATCCATGTTCATACGGGGTAACAGAAAAGATCAATTCTGAGAACTTTTTCTGTCTACCCCACCCAGACCAATCAAATGCCTTTGGGGGTCTCCTCTTTCACGTCCTTTGTTGTCACACTGAAAATGAATATAGTCTCCCAACAAGAAGCGGGCTTAGGAGACACATCTTTGTCATGAAAATTGCAGTCCCTAAGATTAAATTTATTGAACCTTTAAAATCCCATGTAGGAGGAAGACAAGCTGTTATGGGTTTTCATTAGTACCATATTTTGTCATATTTTAACTACAGCAGTAGATGTTGTAGTTTAAGTGATCTTATTATTGGATGAAGAGAACGTTATTTATAAGCCAAAACTGTCATAGCCTAACATATGGTAACTGTCATAGCCTTAAAACATTAACAATGTTAGCTTCTTGCGTAGTTCGCAGTCCTAAAATGAATAGAAAATTTTATGAAACCGGTGATGTTTTTCCATTGCAATTACTGATGTAGCATTGTGCCACCACTGTTTTAATGTGCTTATGTTAAAACCTTCTTATAGAAGTTTATATTATAAACTATAAAATTTAATCATGATGATGGATCATGTTAACATTTCTAATAAAAATCACAGCTACTGTATAAATGGGGAGTATGGTGGAAACCTTTTTCTAGACTACCCATTTTGCACAATTTTTACTATTAGTGTAAAGCAACATCCTAAAACACAGCCTTAATAATGAGCACACAAATCATTGGTATCTGGCCATAGTAGTGCTTGACTAGACTGTTTTGTTTCAGGAAACTAAACTTTAATTTAAAGATATTACAAGATCAACAAACTATACAGTAAAGTGCACGTTTATTTCAGTTGAAAAATTCAAAATATTTATTTGGCAACACACAAGTACACAAAACCAGCCTTTATCAGACACAATTAATAATTTCCAACTGTCCATAAAGATTGTTAGATCTGAGGTCTTTTGAGACCCTTTATTGACGTATTATGCATTCAATGGCATTTTTTCATTGTAGATGCTGAAGCCTTTCGTGCTAAGTGCTTTTATAGTCGGCATTGTCCTTTGCCATTTCAAGGCTTGAAAGCCTCTTCCTTGGAAAGTTCTACATTTTTCCAACGCCTTAGAGCAACTTTGTACTTGTCCGCATCATTAGATTCACCTAATACCTTTCTGAGGATAACCCTCATCAGTGTAACAGTGTTTGTTTCTCTGTTCTCTGCCAATACCAGGTCTAAGGTGTCCCCAACTTTTACCTGAATAAAAAAAAATTAAAAAATTAAATTAATTGGCAACAAAATGTGGCACAGCAGTTTTTATATGAAACAGAACTCACCGATTTACTTTTTTTAATAAGTTTCTGTCCATTCAGTCTAAGCTTACTGCTGTAGAAGGCATCTTCAATTTTACTGTCAAAAGACAAAAAGTTTCTGGAGTTATTTCCACTCAAAAATACATTACGGTAATTTATTTCAAAACACTCACTCACTTGCGTGCCATATCCAGTCCAGCTTTCATGACAACATCATATCGAAAAGACTGCACATATTTCTCCAAGTCCTTGTAATCCTTCGGAAGATGTGGGTCCTCTGTATCCTCATCCTCATAATCACTGTCCTCCCGTTCATCTTCATCATCTTCCTCCTGCGGTCCCTTGGTGGCACCTTTCTTCCTGTTGCTTTTGAATCTAAGCTGATGGCATGACCAACTCCTGGCAGTGTCTCTGCAACGGATAGTGGGCCTGTGAGGGCCCAATGTGAGGAAAGCCGAGGAGCCCCAAAGCTGCCGTGTGTTGATGGTCCTAGGGCACCATTCTGTCTGCCTCAGTCCATATCCAGGAGTCAACAGGTGGTGTGGGTTCAGCCTGCCCAATTGCCTCAGGACAAGCGCCCGAACCAACAAACTCTGCATGTTGGAGCTTGTGACTAAAAACACACGGATTGTTTCAAATGATATGCACTGTGGTTTCAGCAATTAAATTCCACTGTAGCCAACAACACCACACAACATTCCATGATATTTAATCTGGTCAACATTAAAGTTACACTTCTCGGTTGCCTTATACAGGCCTTATACATTCTGTGTGTAGCTAAGGCAGAGGGGTAGAGAATGGCATGAACCTATGAAAGTTGTAGTGCAAAAAGTAGAGATGAGTGCAAGTTACTCAGCACGTTTTTGAAAAGATTTCAACCGCAAGGGTAAACTCTAAGGAGTGTAGGTCTAGCTTTAATCAAGAATACAGCAATCGATCAGTGCATGTAAAGTATTTAATCAATTTATTTCAACTTCAAACCGTTTATAACTTTTTTTATGCATCAATCGTCGATTAAATAGTTGTACTTGTAAGTTCAGATTGATTTGGAGCACATACGGCTATCATGCACCAACATCGACATGCTTTTTTTCCTAAATGTCAACAAATTATTGCTTTCGCCAGTTTACTCACCAATAACCATATTATTACCAGTTTATTCTGCCACGTTGCAAATTGTACGTCAATTCCTGCCTTTGAAGCAATTGATTTTGTACTCCACTCACCTATGCGACAACCTTTTCCTAGCTTGTTGTGTTTTTCGTTTCCCATCATCGTCTATCCTTGTGTGCTGCGGCCGTGCTGCCACCTAGCGCACAGGAGTAACATACAGTATGTCCACATTACTACTAAGCTAGCAGTTCTTTTAGGTTTCAGAAATGTCCTGAACCTCGTCATTCTCCGTCTTATGCTAATTCATACTCCACACAGTTTATTACATAACCACAGTGTATAGGCTGTGTTTTGTTGTGATGTCAATGCACAATTTTCCAAGCGCCCACTAGACACATTTTAGATGAGCACAGGTTCTGTAACCAGGAAAATAATATAAAACACAATTGTGACCAACAGCTTCAGACATTTGTTTTCATTTATTTTAAATGAGTGTGCATACAGTGTAGTGTTCTGTTTTGTACATTATTTTAAACATCATAAGGTAAAAGTGGTTGTATTGTAATCTGGAATTGAATACCACAACAAGACAAAAAATCTTTACAGTTTATTTCCTCTGGTTGATAAACCAATTATTTTTTGTCAATTAGGTCCTCTATTATTCAAATATACATTCAAGTTTTTCAAGTTGCATTAGTGTCCTAATTTTTGAAATCTGTCTAAAATGTAATTTGGCCAATATTCCTCTCTAAAAATATCATGGTGTAAAACAAGATAGTCAGATAAGGCCCCAAGTGTGATATTTTGGACCAACCAGAAACCAATCATCTCTGACCTATCCTGCCACTGCAAGTCAGATAGCCAATCAAGTTAGGGCATGTTAAAAAAGTGCAATACCAACTCAAACAGAATAGTTTGGAACATCAGTTGGAAATTGGAATGATATTGGGCCTTCATGCTGAAAACGTCAATTTATAAATCAGTGTATGGACACTACTGCACCATTTAACATTATACATATACAAACATACATGGAATTTCCCTGTTAATAAAGAATTATGGGGTGGGTTTCTCATCTGCTGCACTTATTAAATTGACCCACCCTCTCATTGTATAATATGGGAACTTTGTGCCCCAGATATGTATTGCAAAACGTCAGCATAGGATAAATTAAATACATTATAAAAAAAGAAATCCAAATGTTTATACAACTTACAGTATTTCATTATTACAATAACAAGAGCACATTAACATTGTACAAGAGTGTATAATCTTTAAGTGGGTGTGTACTATATGTCTTATTCACTGTGCATTTGTTCATATAGCATAAACTACTTGAATATGTACTTTACATCAACATTCAGCATGAATACAATTCATAATGTCTAGTTTCACTTCAAGTGCATAATATTGGCATTGTTACATACTGTTGAAAAGTTTGTAAAAAAAAAAACATTTGTAAGTTTTTTGCTAATATGCATACAATATACAGTACGTTCCTTTGATGGTATGAGAATCTGTTTTCCATTTTACACCAAATGCCAACATTGCTTTTGATATATCATATCATATGGCCTTATATAAGTTCATGTGTGGTGTGCTGCATAACAATATCAGCACAGTTATGCAGACAATAAATTGAGGAGCAGTCACTCTCATATTATAATGAAGCACTCTAGGATAACTCTATATATGCTGGTGGTTTATTCTGATATGTAATCCATGGTTTCGAATTCAATACTAGCACTTGGAATTCATGCACTTTTGAGAAAGATTTTATTCTTGATATTTTTACTTGTTGCCAGCTAAATACACATGTAGTTTGGTTGTTTGACAGATGACAATGGTATTTGTAGACATTGGATCAAAGATGTAAACCTGCTGCTGCAGTTGGTTACCATGATATTAATGTGATACCATGTTTACATGTATTCCACAGTTGTCAGTATGTTTTATTTGTGGCAAGAGACTACAAAAAATGTTAGTTTTGACCAAAAGTATTGATAATCTACTTCTCATAATATTGTCTACAACGGGCATGTTCCTAAACCATTGTGATCCAAAAACAATGCTGAAAACCACTAAGCAATTTCTTGTACCTGATAAAAATTAGTGTTAGTTTCATTAGTTTCTTTTTGTTGTTGTTGTTGTTCAAGTCCAGCAAGCCCAAGTAATCAGATCTTTTAAAGGATAACACTTGCCTTGTTCAACTTTAACCTAATTTATCCTACCTTTTTTGATCATACTATTTTGATCATACTATGGGTCATATCACTATTGACCCATATGTCATTGTGATATGTATACAAGTGCAATATTCACGACAGAGTGTATTCGACTGTGTTGTGTTGTAACTCCATGCTTCTTCATTTGAGCTGATAGTATTCATTGTTACAGTTTTGCTGTATTGGTGAGCACTTAGCCACGACATTCAACCCCCTTTTACAGACTCTTAGAAGAATGATAAAAAAACATTTCGGATCATCTCCACTTTGAACACGATAGACCTTGAATTGTGAGAATGTATGAGTGAGATATTTCACATAGACTTAAGTCTACATCAGGTGGACATGTTTTCCATGGCCTTTAAAAGGTCTTTTGAGGTAACTGCAGTTTCAGCTTTCATTTTCAGGTCCGGGTGTATAAATCAGACCTTAAAAGCTACGGTATTTTATAACAGCCTTTGTCTGCATCAGTGTTCCCTGACAAACCACATTGACTACAGTATATGCTCTCTTCCAATATATCACTCTGTTATTGCTTTGGTCATTCTCACATATTGTTTTCTTAACAGAGTAAAAGGCCTATGCAGTATACACGTCGTCGTACGCATGTATCTGACACGAAACCTTCTTTGTGTCCTCCAAGGTCTCTGTATGCTACTGACTACTACACTGCGATACATCAGTGGCTAAATAGTCATAGTGAAGTCTCCACGCAAGAGCCATTTCTGTGGCAGGACCTGTGGTTGTGGCAATTCTCGCTGCAGTGGACAATAAGCACGGGGAAACAATGGGCGTCTTGGTAGTCCGGCGGGTCCTCCTCGTCTGTGGTGAGGCGCTCCGACAGACAGCGGGTGTTCTCGCTGGGGCTCTCCTGGTCATCCAGGCTGCCGCTTCTCCAGAAGCAGCTGCGCTGAGAGCCGTAGCGGCGCGTCAGGGAGAAGCGGCTGCCGCTGAAGGGGATCCGGGAGCTGGCACCCGTACAGATGCTGAGGGCACTTCTGGAGAAGACTGAAGAGCAGCTGATGGCTCGGTGGCAACGCTCACAGTTCTGACGGTAGCCACTGAAGCTGGTTGGGCACTGGGCCAGGTCCATTAGGCCGGCCTCTGAGTAGCTAGGTACCAGCTGCTGGTTAGAGCGAATATGCCACTCGAGCTCTGTGCTGTCAATGGTGTTGACGCGGGGGATGCGGCGGCAGTACGGCCGGTCGTCACAAGGGGTCACGGGGAGGTAATCAGGCCCAAAGAGCTTCTCGACGCGATAATGGACATAGGCAGTGCGATACTCTGTGAAGACACGCAGAGGCCAGGAAAACGTGAGGAACGAGGCGAGCCAAAAGACGTGGTTGGACAAATACCAGGGGTGGTGGTCTGGGTCAGAGAGCACCATGACGTACTCCTTCAGGTCAATGTTTTTCAGGTGCATTCCCTCCCTGGCTTCCATGTAGTCATCAAGGCCTTCGTTGTCGGTGAAGAACCTTGCCCGCTGGGTGAGGTAGGAATTCTCAGACTCTACGTTGGCAAAGCTAAAGCACTTGGTGAAACGCAGCTTTGTGAGAGCTGATTTCTCCAGGCCCAGCAGCTGCTTCGACACATCCTTCACTCCACAGTGACTGTAGTCAAACTCAGCCTCGGCCACGTGGGTGTTGACACGTTCGTGGTACACCTGAGTGCTGGTGTACGCATCCCCGTTGCGGTAACGCGTGACTTGTCGAGTCCGGCGGACGTAGTGATAGCTGATAGCCTTCCACCAGATACAGGGTTTTGCTTGCTGCATTCTTTGGATGCGCTCGTAGATGGCCTCCACATCCACTTTATGCTGCAGATCATTCTTGACATGGCAGTGCCAGCACTCCACCAGGTACACTATGTACAGCATCCCCAGCAGGGCCAGCGGGATGTAAATATAGCCATCAGAACAAGGGCTGTCGTGGTACATCATGGATTTCCCTTTGAAGGCACTGTCAAAGGTGAGGCGGGTCACCTTGGTCACATGACACCAGACCATGGCGCCCATACAGCCATACATGAGATTGGACAGCAACAGACATTTCCAAAAGCTCTCTCTGCACAGAGACTTGCTCAAGGATTGTTTCAGAGGCCTTTGCTGTTGATTGAGAGCAAACACAAAACAAAAAATTTAATTATTTTTGGAGATAATTTCATTAGTCAGTCAATTTGATGTGACTACTACAACTACTAATTGACTCTGAAATGTCATGGCCAATGTTTACACCCAGTACAGATAGAAACAATAATCTTAAAAATTTTATAATCTTAAAATATATATTTTGTTTTGTTTTGCAATAATGAATGGAATTACTACATTAAAAAAACACTAGAATGAATAGTAAATGCTTTTTTAAACATTTAAGTCATTCTATGCTGTTTAAATTGATAATTTACTTCACCGTGCTGCAGGAATTTGTTTTCAAAATGTACAGTAGCCTATCTTCTGGCAAACGAAACACAGCCCTCCAGACAGGTAAACATACCATAAGTCTAGTGTGCGCCACCTTTACACTGTTTTTCAGTATGCTGTAGGCGGAGCGAAATGTTTGTAAAAATAGATTTCTTTTTAAACTTAAAATAATTATGCATATATTTCCAGTATTAAATATTTAATGAGTAAAACCATAAGGCATAAATTGTGTTTCGGACTGCACACATCACTGGTCATTGTGAATGGTTATGATTCATTGTGGTAATTTATAATTGATAGATTAGAAAGAAATACCTCTTCTCTGGCGTCTTCTTCGAAAACGGTGGTCGTACTGCTTTCACTTGCTGTCGCAGCTGATGCTGGTGGGGACATTGTGGTATGGATATTGATAACGCCAGGGCGTGGGGTAGGAAAATATTGCAATACCCTGCAGCCTCTCTCAAACAATATTTGGCAGACTGCTATGATATCCAAATAATGCGTTTCACGTTATTTGGCTTCACGTAAAACTGCTAAAAATCGCGATGGCTAGACGACGCATGCTTGTCGGTGATACAAACCAAATAGATTTTTTTTTCGAGTCGTTTAGGAAACGGAAGAGGGAGCTGTGTCTGGAGGAGAGCCCGCATCTTCTCTTCACGTTTGGGTTAATGCCGCAGTAACACGATCGTTGATTAGCCTATATTATTTGCTAGTCTTTTGGAAATAACGGTGCCCTGCCCCTGACGGCCACGCTACAATTTGGAGACCACGTCATTAATAGAACATCCCATTTCCAATCACCTGAGCAATTATATTTGAATTATATTTTAGGAATTATATTGCTCTCCATAGCCTACAGGAGTGTTTCATCACAATTCATACAAACTAAGTGTAGCCACATCCTCGATTTGTGTCTGGAATAAAGCTTGAGTTTACAAAAATGTGCATGCCCCTCCCACACCCGAGTGCTGAATGGCTAGCACTCCTCTCTACAACTAAGATAGGCTTAAACTATTCCCTACCCCTCCCCCTTTTTGGGCAGTTGTGTTTCAAACATAAACAGTGATCTGGGCAGAAATGTGGGATTCTGGGGTTGCTAAAAATTAAGATTTGGTTGAATCTAAATTAGGGGTGATTGTTAACGCTAGCCTCCTCCAAGCAGTGACAAAGTAGCCTACCACCAAGAAGATTTTTTGCACACCCTAGTGTGTCAGCAGACATCTTCTTGGTGGATGCTAGGCTTTGATAACTGTTAGTTGTTGGAGAAGTTCCCTATGGAGGTAATACAAACATTGATAACACTTGATGGTGTTTGGGGAAACCAAAAAAACAGAATTGTTAACATTTCTTTACAAAACACTGGACATCTGATTAAATACATCTTCTAAAGGCCGAAGTCAAAAAATGCACCAAAAAAACAATATTTTAAACATTAAAATGGAGTAGTGTAGGCTACGTACAGCTAACTTTTGAATTGCAGATTTTTCACATCATGGAACAATGGGACTACAATATGCATAGCATGCGGAAAGATTTAATAATCATCAATTATAACAAACTTACAAAATCTACAAAAATACAAAACTTCCTTCAAAAAAATGAATGTCAAGGTAAAGTTAATTTGACATGAGGCTAGTGTTATGATATACTTCAGATAGACTAATTCAGTTTATTTGATAGTGATGTCATAAAATATAGCTATTATATATCATTGTTTATCATTTAACATTGAAAACATACAATCAAACTATATAGTTTTCATGTAAGGACATCATCCATATAAAATTAACTTTTTTAAGATACTTCCTTGCACAAAGCTATTGGCTAGGCCTATATTAATATTCTTTAAATTGTTCACCAAACAGATTTTTGCTGTGTAGTATAGCCTATTAACTAGATCAATCCAACTAGATGCCTTTTGTAGTAGACCTATTAATTCATGACCAAATCAGCTGGCCATGCAGCTTGTTTACTCCGTTTCCCATGGTCTGGTTTTCTGATGACTTCTGTTGCCACGAAGTGCACCCTTCAAAAAATAGAGATGAAAGTGCTGGTTTGGTATGAAGAACAATAGGTTATCTTATAATGACAATATTATTATATATCTTTATCAAGACACGGTCATTAACTGCCTTTTGCTATAGGGAACATAATAGAAACAAAAACTTTGCGTCAGTTAGGCCTATTTCTAAACTATAGGCTATACTTACAGAATACACGTTGGAGAGGTTGCTGAAAAGCACCTGGCCTGCGCTCACTTTGTTCCTCACACCCCGAATTGTCCCGTTCTTACTGCAGATATTGATCCTCTTGGCGCTGAAGAGAAGCTCTCTCTTCACACTTGCATACAAAAGCAGGTCATCAGGTTCGCACCCACTTTCGTTTACGGCCGTTCCTACCAAACCGCTCAAGTGGCGGTTTGCCTCACTGGTGGGAGAAGAGCTTTCCTGCTCCACCTCTGGGTTGCTGGCGCAGTCTGAGTCCACAGAGTCCGACGCTGACCCGCACCATGCCGCTTCATCCTTGAACACCTCCGTCAAGACACGGCCGCTATTTGCAGATGCCACCCGAAACCTGACTGTTTTACTAGCCATTACTTTCTCCTGTTTCAATTTGGGCCTCTCCATTTAAAACAGAATAAAAGATGACTCACTTATTTTCACTAAAGCCATACATGCCCTTGTAACCTGTGCCATAGTGGTGTAGGCTAATTATCAAACAATAATGCCCTCACTGACGTGTCAAAACTGAGCTGAAAATGCCCTGTGAACGTAAACTCGACACCAAAATGGTTAATAATATATGTGTCTACCATGGTAACAGTTAAAACAGTCAAACAGTAAATTGATACAGTATCATATAAATATTTGATCAATGTCACTTAGGAACAACAGATAGAGACTATTTCAATATTAGCCATTTTTATATGGTCTTTTAAACCTGTGATGACAATACCCTTGAAGCACAAGCCCTGCACCTTTTGGAAATGTTGCACTCTCACTAATCCTGTTTTGTTAACTGATGGAATCATTAGCTTTTGCTTTTACCAAATAGTAAACAGGTGGCCAACACAATCTTTACCCAATTGGGTTTACCCTTTTAATAATTAATTATTTAACAGCATTTGGGTTTACACAAAGCAGAGAAAAGTTCCTGCCTCCTATAAAGAAATAGCAATGATTCGTTCATGCAGATGATTAATATGGGTTGTGTACAACAATTTTCAAATAAATGTTTCCTTTTTAATCCCACTCCCATTATGTTTAAATGTGTCAAAGATTTTTCAAAGTTTATAATAAACAAATATTGCAAAACAGTATTTATTTGTGTGTATCTAAATAACCTATAGGCTATAGACCAATAATTGTTCTGTGTTTTGTTTTATTTACAATTTAGTAGGCCCTAATAGTTGATTTCAAAATATGATTAGGTTTATCATTTGGAATTAGACACACATTATTATCTATATTAATGTGAATAATTATTAATTATTGTCTTAATCATATAAGAAATTCAGTGAATGGTAGGCGCCTCCACTCCTGCAATCTCACTCCACGCCTATAGAGGGTGGCGTAGATATATGATATCACTATTATTTTTTACCAAGACAAAACCACTGTAGAAGCAGGAAAAACACACGTGTAAGCGCAATACTGTCAACATGGGTAAGAAAAGGCAGAAACAAAGTGTTTTTACGAATCTTTCTAAAAAGCAAAAGAAACACCTGAAAGAATTCGGAGAGGAGCATCCGTTTCATGACATGTAAGCATATTTTATATTATCACGAGATGACCCAGACCCTTTCTTTTACTTTGCTAGTGAGATATCACCCGGCTAGCTAGATTTGCGAATTAATTAAGTCAGTCCATATTTAACTAAACAAACTTACTAAAAGTTACAGTTATGGGCCTAACATATAACCTGCTACTAATCTCAGTAGACAATAGCAGACAGACAAACAAAAACTCCCTCCTTATGTACATAGTAATAGTTGTATCCCTATGGTTGAAACATACACTGCAACTTGATTGTGTTTATTCACAGTGTTAATGAAAGCTCTGGAAGAACTCAAGTAGTCGACCTGGTGAGTACTTACTGGCAGTTTAATGTGTAACATTTTTCCTGTCCGTTTTTTAATAATCCTCAATATGATAATTGATTATATCAAGAATAGTTGTGGTTATTTTAAATGTAGTCATCTTCTTCAGCCAGCTAGCCCAGAACCGTCTGATGGCGAGAGTGAACAAGACAGGGAGGAAGAGGAGGAAGAGCTAGAACAAAAGACGGCATATCAGAAGCTCCTGTCCACACTTTCGGCCAATGACATCGAGAGCGAGGAGGAGAGCACAGATGATGATGATGATGAAGAAGAGGTTATTGATGAAAGCAAGTAGCATTTACAGTCTTTATAATCTGCTGTCTAGCTTTGACATTCCTGGAAAAACTACATCAGTGTCAAATAGCATTGGCTCATCTATCAGGAGAACAGATTTAAACAGCATGTAACGTGTATAAACGGTGCCCCCTCTGGTTCGTGCAGTCTATGCGCTTTTTAGTATTGATTTGATCACTTAGCACTTACTGTGTTGCCACAATAAGAAACCCACATTGTAGCTTTAAATTAATACTATTGCTGCCTGCTCCTAGGAGAGAGTGATGCAGGAGGAGGAGGAGGTGGTGGTGATGATGATGATGATGATGATGACGACGAGGTGGAAGAAGAGGAACTGGAGCAGGAGGAACAGGAGCAGGAGCAAGAAGAGGGACCTAAAGGGGGAGATGAGGATCTCACTGAAGCCCCAGCTGGGGGGGAAGAGGAGAGGGAGGAGGACGAAAAGGAGAAGGGGGCAGGTGTGGAGGGGGAGATTGCTGGAGATGAGTTCATAGACAAGGAGCACGAGTCTCGGTTCTGCCTGGAAAAGAACTTTGTCAGTGAAGAAAATGATGACGCTGAGTTCCCAGCTGAGCAATTGGACGGTCAAGGTAAGAACGCAGTAAAGAGCCCCATAAATAAACGTCCCTATAAATTGAACAAACAAAAGGTTATTAGATAAAGGAATGTTCCACTATTTCCATGTCCATGTTTTTGGTGATGCATCTATGTATCTGACATTAGAAAATAAGTCCATCAGTGATAAAGTTAAATATTTTATCATGAGGATTTTCTGCAGTCTGACAAATAGATTAATGGCATAGAACCCAAAAGTGTTTGTTATATTACCTCATTGCTTCACATATTGCATATTTTCTCCTTAATAAAAAAGTGTGCATGGGAGTGTGGAGGGAGGTGACGAGGCAATGGGGCTCATGGGAAATGTAGTCTTTACTGCAAGAAACGTTATCACTTCTGCAAAACTCCTCCTAGGGCTTTTAATCATTCAATATCTTCAATTCCTTAATGATTCATTTTTAAATTTGAAACATGATTGTTTTTATGCAGATACTTTTCTGCAGCACCTGGACATAGACATTGATGAAAATGATGTTTTGAAAATCATATCTGGAACCAAAGCCAAAAGCCAAGTCATGGTATGAACTATACATCTTCTCCTGAAAAAGACTATAGGCTAAATATATTGTATATTTTTCTATTTGACTATATATCTTTTGTATACAGTACTGTTCAAAAGTTTTGTTGTTGTTGTAAATGACTTTTGTAGCTGGAAATAGCTAATTTTAATGGACATTTCAAGGTGACCCCAAACTTATGAACCGTAGTCTGTATTTTAAAATAAATCAGGCCATTTTTGTCTTTTTTATGATCCAATTTTTTTTAAATTATGTTTCACTTTTATTGTGCTCAGTGGCCAAAACTGGGCACTTTAATGTGCTCCAGTCCCCTGGAGAAGTTTGGTTCTCTTGGTCAGGAGAAGGAAACCAGCCTCCCTGCTTTCCACAAAGTCCTGGAGGAACGCTGGAGGTCTCTGAACCAGGCGTCCAACCCTCCGGGTGTGGCAGAGGAGATCAGTCCCCTCCAGCTGGAGCTGTTAGCACTCATGGGGACCTACAGGGACCTCTACTATTCTGAATGCTGTCCACTGAATCAGGGCCCACAGGTTCGCAGTGCCTACTGTCTTCATGCACTTAACCACGTGCTAAAGGCCAACTCCCGCGTCCTGGCTCACAATGCTCAGCTAAAAGACCAGAAAGCTGAGGCTAGGTCCAGGGCTGAGCCACAGGACGAGCCCAGGGACCAGGGTCTGACTCGGCCTAAGGTAAATGCTCATTCTGATTCTCAGTTACTTAAAACTATAAACAATTATTATTGTGTAGTTACTTTACTGATTTGAGTTGGTTATGACTGACAGGTGCTGATTCTGGTGCCAATACGTGACGGAGTGCTGCGTGTGGTCAATACGCTTATTGGACTCATGGAGACCAAGGGCAAGAAGATGGATGTCAGCCACAAGAAGAGGTTCAAGGAAGAGTATGGACTGGACCCAGATGACAAGGGCCCAAAAGTGCAGAAGCCAGACGACTACCACGCCGTCTTCTCTGGCAACGTGGACGACCACTTCAGGATAGGTACACTTTACAGATTTATTATTGAATATAATGAATTTTTTACCTTCATGTCAATCAACTATAATCTGGAAGCAGGTAAACTTCTTGTCTAGCTGGTAAATGGGAAGAATGTTAATTCCCACAACTGTTAAAGCCCCTGGAAACCTCCACAGGTGTTATGAATTATTTTGAACCCTGCATAACCGCCAGTCTGTAGAGATGTCAAATAAGCAGGGTCTTTACACCTGTGGCCAGACAGTCCTGCGAAGAGCTCTAGTGTGTGTGTGTGTGTGTGTGTGTGTGTGTGTGTGTGTGTGTGTGTGTGTGTGTGTGTGTGTGTGTGTGTGTGTGTGTACAGGGGCTTTAACTGTTTGTCAGGGGAAATTAAAAGTGTTCCTGTCTATGGGAAGAAAGTTCCCCAGCTTACTGTTGCCCTTCCAGGTCATTCTTACTTAAGCGTGCCTTTGTTGATTGACATAGCAAAAAAAAGATTTCGACTGAGACTGCAGCAACCTTCTGATATATATCCTATCACAAGCAGCTGACATCAGTGTGTCCTGACACCAGGTGTGTCCATTCTGAGGAGGAGCATGCGTCTATATGCTCCCTTCTATTCCTCTGACATCATCATCGCGTCGCCGCTGGGCCTGCGCACCGTGCTGGGGGCGGAGGGAGAGGGCAAGAGAGACTTTGACTTCCTTTCCTCCATCGAGCTGCTGATCGTGGACCAGACGGACGTCCTCCTCATGCAGAACTGGGAACATGTCTTGGTGAGAAACTGCCCCCCGTCACTTAAAAAAAAAAGAAAAGAATGGAAATGTGTTTTTCTACTGTCTACCTGTTCATGTAATAGTTAAGTCAACCTACATCCAGGTTATAAATGCTTAGCCCACTTTATTTATATCACTTATCAAACAGAGGTTACGAACAACAAATCAAAACATGGGTAAGCGAACAGTTCATAGTTAAAGGGCAAGTGTGTAGTTTTTAGTGACATCTAGTGGTGAGCGTTGCGAATTGCAAACAGCCAGTCACTCACGGCCTACCCCTCC
>JAODLI010010523.1:0-25817 GCA_027575585.1 Percopsis omiscomaycus | reverse complement strand
ATAAATTAGCCTACCATTCAGACAAATCCATGGCTAAACGAGCTGGTTGCAGTTCTAGTGGTGCCTTGTCTCCTCTTCAGACGTGGGTAAATGATGTCGTGGGTAAATGATGCTTGCTCTCGTTGATGCCAGGCTCTCGTTGGCTAGTGGTTAGCCAGTCAGAGTCAAGCAGGTTAGGGTGTTGAATACTAATGAGAACTGGCCGAAATCGAGCTGATTTTTACGAAAGGCTTTTTATATCACCCTAGAATGGCTTGAAACAAGGTAACCAAGGCATATTTTTCACAAAAATTGTGACAGAGTCCACTGTAGACCTTCAGACACTCAACAAATGTAATATAATACGCGTGGGATGGCCCCTTTAAAACCTCTTTTCCAAGAGAGACTGACCAAAATAGCAGCATGGTGACAGGGTAGAGTTACAGATGAACACTACACACACCCATAAACCAAAATATAACAATAAGACCACATGAAATAGAATTGGTACAACGGTTTAAAGGAAAGTAATTATTTCAGAAACAACGATTATATAAACCAGGATTTAAATTCACCAAATAAACCACGCTCTGTACAGACGTTACAGTAGATACAGATAACAGTACAAGTCACAAAAACGCAAATTATGGCCACTAATGTTGTGTGACATATCAGTGCAAAGATAAGAGGGGAGCTATTTAAGGATAGACTAAGTAAAAGTAAGCAAATGTAAATGCTTCCTCATTGATAATGAGGGCCAGTTTGTCATTGTGTACAAGGTGCAATAAGAGCTTTACATCCTCTCATTGCACTATAGACAGTATCCAACAAAGATGAACATCGGTCTGGAGCATTTCTATAGAGCAAATCACCATAATCAAGTGCAGTGAGAAAGGTGGCTGCAACCAATTTCTTCCTGGTTTCGAAAGAAAAACAGGCCTTATTTCTAAAATAAAACCATATATTTAGTTTAAGCTTTAGTACAAGTACTGCTGACCATGTAGCCTACAGAAAAAATGCTCAGACATCTTACAATTCGAAAAAAGCATAAGCTTAGTTTTCTTCACATTCCAAATTATCTCAAGTCACAGTTGTGCCTGAACAACATTAAAATCAGATTGCAAATTGGAAAAAGCTTAATTGATAGTAGAAGCACACCAATAAATAACGGTGTCATCAGCGTAAAAATGGAGATGAGCATGTGGAACGTCTTGCCCCAAGTTATTTATATAAATGGTAAACAAAAATGGACCAAGTTCTGAGTCTTGGGGTACACCACTAGACACATTCTTATTAGTGGATTTGAGATCATCAAGATATACACACTCTATACACAGCTCTGTCCGCTAAATAATCGTTGAACCAGCTAACAGGATGGTAAGAGAAACCAATAGTGCCATTGCATTTTCTGTAAAAATGCAATGGTCAACTGTATCAAAGGCTTTTTATAAATCTACAAAAGAGCTACACAGGTTCCTGTATTCCAATGTTTTAATAATATAATTTACAACTATCTAGAAGAGAAGGATCACCTCCTTTTTTTAATAGGGGGAGTACATGCTGATTTCCAAATCTTTGGAATTTTGTTGTTGACGGGCGTGAGATTAAAGATGCTGGAAATCTGTTCCCCAAAAATAAGGCTCTAGTCTAGAGTGTCAGGACCAGGAGATATACTGGGGTCCAGAGTAATGAGAGCACTAGCGACTGAAACCGAGTTGAAACAGAAGGGTTCCATATCCGCCACAGATTTCCTGAAGTCCTAAAGAATTTCACAGGTTATTCATGGTGGAATTACTTGCAGGGAGCTGGCGTTCAAACGGAACCAGAGGCAACGAAATGCTTATTGAAACACTCTGTTCTCATATCTGAACAGACTGTTCTGATATGAGAGCCTTGTCATTGATAATACAGGAAGGTAGTGTGTTATGAGGGGAAATACCGCTTTCAATGCTTTCCAAAATGTCCAAAATTTCCTGGGATTATTTGTATTTCCTGTGCTAGCTCCCAGAGAAAAATCTGATTTAGCCAGCCAGTCTGCGTCAATCCCAGAATATCTGGCTTTAGCCCAGGCTTGGTTTCTCAGACAAAGCAGATTAGCCAGGTCTGGGCTGAACCATGCATTATCTCTTAACCTTTGGAAAGGAGCATGCTTGTCTATAATTTTAGTGAAACCATCACAAAGAAAATCCAAGCTAGCTCAACATTGTCAATAAGTGCAATTTTGGCCCAGTTGAAATAAAACAAATCATGCTAAAATGATTGTTTACTGAAATGATTGTTTACTGAAAGGCTTGTTCACTAAAATGCTTCAAATTTCATTTAAAAATTATCTAGGGTTTAGTCTTGTTTGTTTGAGTTGGATATTTCACCGCTGCGATAACACAATAACTCAAATCATTAGCAAACATGCCTACATCTAAATATGTATGAGCCGTGTTTGTTAAAAACAAGTCAATAAGGGTGGAGTGTTTTTTTCAGTTGCTAATGTCAAACAGAAGCAACATTTCTCGAAAGTCGTTTCTTGTACCTGTTTCAATTGCTGGGGAAAAACACTTCGCTCCGAGGGAACATTCTGGAATGAAATAAACACTAATTAGTAAACTTAGACTTCAAACGCTACGTCCATATGAGACAGAATGCAGTCTGTGGGATATTTTTAATTAAATTCGGATGGTGTTCCTGGCTGGTATAGAAGCAACGCAGTAATGTCTGGAGGCAAGTACACATTGGAGGAATGGAGACTGTAAGCAGTGTCTAATGTGTGTGTGTATCTTCATTTGTAGTGAATTGGAGTCCAGATGGAGAAGTATCATTTCCGTGTAACAGAGACTACATTTTTCTCTGAATTAGTCTGCCACAGCCACTCTGGGAGCTTGTGTTTCCTTTCCAAAAAAACTAGGAAATCCCTACACAGTTGGCTGCTAACACAGATTATGGTGATGGGGGTGGGCATGATAAAAAAGCAAGACAGATGGGATGTTCACATGAGTTAATGACTAAAACAATGAGGGCCAAGTTGGAGACAAAGAGCGTAACAGACGGCCCTCCACAATAGCATTGCCTCAGAGATTGAACACCGACTCATGCATGGAATGTGAAGAATATGGATGCAAAAAATAGAACTGCAACGGCATTGAGGATTTGTAAAACCACTTGGTTGACTTGAGGACATTTATTATGCTCATTCTGCACAGCAGCCCCTGGCTTTGTTTACCATTTTACTGTGCTTTTAGAGGATGTGAACGCAGATCCTTAGACACAGTTTGAGACGAAACAAAAGCGGTTACTGGAAAGTGGGTGAAACAGAACTACCCCACGCATCACTGACATTAGACCTACGTTTGTATATTTTGGTAGAGGTCACAGCTTGCCAATGGTCCCGCCAACACAGAGCCAGGGTCCGGTCTGGTGCTTGTGACACCTTGAAGTGGGAAATTGTGACGGATGTTTCATGCCTGACTTCACCCAACACCACATATGACCTTTCTCTATGTCTTTACAATGAACATTCCTGGATTTGTGTCTGGAATTACCCTTGTGGTTGAAACCAGCATTACAAAAGTGTTGTCATTTTTCTTTGTTATTGTGAACAGTTGTGCTTAAGACATCAACAGTGAGTTGGGGAGGAAATTTGTAGATATGCTATGGTGTGAGTGTACCTTTTTTTTTTTTGGAATTTGATACTTTGGGTAAAGTATATTATTTCACAATATCATGCTATTTTCATTTTACTAGCTTATTTCAAAGCTTGATGGCTCTAGGCATAGATGTACCCTGTTACATTCTGATATTACCTGAAGGAGAAATGTGCCACACATTTTACTGTCAGTAAGTGGCATGGTGACATCTTTTTTGTGAGCTGACTTTAAAATATGAACAACATGAAGTGTTACCCGATGCAAATCAGCGTATAAACGTATGATATCTGCAGACACTCTAGTAAACAGGAGTCACTCAGCTATAAGACCAACAAATATCCAGGAGTCAAGGGAGGAACTGCCAATGTTGGAGGCAGTTGAGCGTGCATTCAGCGAGGCTGTTGGCATGTCTTTCCCCTGATGCATGCCCAATATTAACCATCCTAGGCATCCCAGAGGGAGGAGAGCACATTTTGAGCGCCCCATGTCTGTGAGATACTGTGCAAATAGGCTTAACCCAATATTAACATAGTAAGTAAGGTTGGCGGGGAAGAAAGATGATGTGGTTCTTTGCTAATGCTCCTGTAATTTCCTGAAATTTCATAGTGAAGTGCAAATATGAAAGACGACAGATGAGATTCTTCTGTTACTTTACACAAAAGGGCATCTAATTTTTAAAATCTTCAGTTAGAGCTGTTTCCACTATGATCCATGGCCAAAACTCTTGGTCCAGTATGTATCTAAACATAAATAAAAGAAGGTGAGCGCCGTAAACAAAATGTTAAGTAACTATCTTAAAGTTAATCTGCAGTTTTTCAAATCCAACTCTTGGAGATTAAAATGTACACCAGTCAATGGCCATTGACTAGAATAGGTCATTATGCTCACTGCAATTACATGTAGGACTCTTTATACACCCCCGTTGTCTAATTAAGATTGACTTCACAGCTCTTCCTGACAAAACAAAGCTTTATCGAGAAAAGGAATAAGTCAGACAGTCAAAGTAAAATTGAAGCTATAACCATCAGGGCGTGTGAGGCTAATGTTAGCAATAGTGGAACACAGAACACACACTGAAAGTATTACTATAAGTAAAACTTACACATGAAGGCTAATCTATCATTTTATGGTATGTTAGGAATGGGGATGTTATTCTGGTTATTCGGAATAACAATGGCTGATAAAGCCCCGATAAAGATCAGGCCTTATTGATAGCCCTTGTATCAGGTTTGTAATGCTCTCACACTAAAGGGGGCAGGATAGTCTAGTGGTCTGGGTGCTGGACTCCCAGCCGGAAGGTCGTAAGCATCCTTGAGCAAGATGCCTAACCACTATCTGCTCCATGTAATAACAGCATGTAATTGTAAGTCACTTTGTATAAAAGTGTCTGCTAAAATTGTAAAGCTGAGAATCGCGGTAAAAATCCTCTGTTTGGAAACTATAGTAGTCTAGACAAGAGCCAACACAACAGCCAGTTTCCTGTGAACCGCGGGCAGCGGGGTATCATTGAGGGGGATTACAACTGTGCTCGTCAGATAACACAACGGCAGCGCATAGTCGCTGCTCTCCAGTAGCATGAAATGAGAGCGAGCCTTTGCTAGCATGTAACGCAGACGCCTGTGTAATTCCTCTGCACGCTGACTAAACTAACGTATAGTGCCGTGGCACCCTCACCACTGGAAGAGGCAAATTAAATCCAATAATATGAATCACAGTTTCACCATTGGGTGGGCTTGTGCACCAACCTCCATAGATTTCACTAAAGGACGTAGAGTAGAAATACATGATACATGATGATATCACCTAACGGTAACATATAAATATAGAATAACATAGTACCATGGTGTGCGATCAAGAAGCAAGTGTTGGTCACTGTTAACAAAGGCTGCACTAATATATACTGTGTGTGTATATATATATATGTGTGTACCTACCTACCTATCATATAATTATATTATAGTTGATGGCAAGTAAAAGTTCATTAACAACTTTCATGAGCAATGGGTCTGTTAATAGGATCTATATCCCTAAAGGTATTAAGCTGAAGCTAACAGGCTCACTAACAGCCTGCAAAAGGCTAACTAGACTAACAGATTGTTTACCCTCTGAGGGTGCATTGTTGGCAAGCTTACTACCCTCTAAAGAGGCCCTGGCAGGCTCTCTCTCTCTCTACTTGCCTGCAATCCGGCATATTCTAAAGTGATGTGTCATGCATGTTACACAGCACAGTTCAGGCAGAACACTTTCTTATCTGAGACTAACAAGGTAAAATCTACCAAACAAGTTGGATTTTGTATTTTGGTGTCTACATTGTGTTAAACTGTCTTAGATCTGGGATGAAAGAAGACTGCTTTGCACCTCTTTTTCGCAGGATTAAAAAATGTAAACTGTAACCAATAAGTCAACAGGTTGCCGACATTATGGTTCAGAATCACATTAGACACAAAACAGCTGGGTCACAGCTCTTTATTAGCCTGAACAGATGGTCTTTGAAGCCATAATGTTAGAGTTTTTCTCTTTTTTTTCTAGTGTCACTCACATTGTTGAATATGGTGTTAGATTCCCATGGTTTTTAAAGTACAACAATTATTTGTCTTTCAGTCAGTGGGTGCCAGGCTTGTTTTAAATAAACTGTTTTGCATTTTTTTCAGCATCTCAGAATTATATTTATACAGTATGTTGCATGCACTTTTGAACAGCGGTAGTGTAAAAGGTCAAGATAAGCCAGAAGGTTGCCAGCCGGAAAGAGCCTAGAAAAATTTGGTCAAAGAACTCGATAAATAACAGCCTTTCATTCAGATCCTACTGCCCCTGTTTTTGTGTCATTTGGCAATATAATTAAACCCTCACCGTTCACATCTGTGCTACTCAGTGGCCAACAACACTGTGATATGACTCACTTGACACATCCTAGTTGTAAGGGTGTTGGAAAAGTGTAATGTCATTTTGCACTGCAAATACTGCCCCAGGCTGTTGCTGTGGATTCAATTATTCTAATGTATCTGGGTTAATAAGAACCATAAATACGAGTTAAACCCTAACAGTGGCTGTCTAATGTATAATTGGCCCTTACAAATCAAAAACTTAACCCAACATGGAAGGACGTGGGAAACCGGGAACGTGTGAGTAAAACAGGATTAGTTCCTAGTCTTTTTCTCCTTAACAGGCTTGAGGAATATTGTAGTCGTATGTCTTTGTTCTCTGTGCAAGTCGCCTGACATGCACTCCCATGATGTGTGTCCAGCACTGAGTGGCCCCATTTGTGAAGAAGACATCACTCCAGAAAGTGGCATGGTCCTCCGGCCACAAACGGATTGGGTTAGTGTCGGTGCTGTCTTCTGGATGCGAGACTCATGCCTTGCAGGATACGTAGAGGAGGCAGTGTTAATATTGCTTATCTTAACGCAATGTCACTCTTGGGGGGGGGAAAGACGATTTGTCCCAAGAAATAACAGTAGAGGAAGAAGGTGAGTCATTGGAAACACATTACATGTGTAACTTAATTTAAAATGTTCAGTCTTTAGAGTTATTTTTCTGTTCTCGTGCACTACTGATTCTGCATAGCTACACGCAGAACAAATGACCCAAACAAAGGACACGTAAAAGCACGTAAAAAAACACGCGACATGGTTGACCAATTGTAGGGTGCATTACGAGGCTGTAGCCTATGCCGTTTTCGCTCGAGTCAGCTGATCACGCACTTAATTTTTTCCATGGCTGTATATATATTTTTGAGTTAATGAAGCCATATAGTCAAGGGTTTTACTAAAGTCTAATATAAGTTTAATTTGCTCCTTTATCATCAACAAGAGAAGTATGTTCATTACATCAACAAAATAAATTCTGCTCTCAGAGTGCAGTTAAAGTCTCCCTGTTGTTTTCCTGAATGCATTGCAGTGATGGTTGTTCCAATTACAGTGGTGAGTATGCAAGAGATGTGGGTGGTGGGTCACGCTGTGATCCACTTGTCTAGCATCAAGTTGAGAGGGGGATATGAGATCTTCAGACAACTGGCACAGACAGAACTTTCCTACTTGCAGAGAAAGTATTTATTAGAATAGGGAAAGAATAGGCTAAATAAATTATACTAGAAGTTGCCATCTGGTAAGTAAATTTGTCCTTGTGGATTACCCCTCAAAACCATATACACTTTATGTTTTGATACTTTCGTTTCATTAAATTGGACTATTTTTGAATTTAACTGTCATGATGCATAATTAAGTATATCTTAAAACTAGCTAGCATTGAGATCAAAATTGACTTTGACTGTCATGCTGGGAATATCTTATGAATTATAGTTGTTATTGGTAAATATCTGATATTTTCATAGGCTACCTTGAAATATCTGTTAAAAAGGTTTTGTTTTAAATTGACATAATTTAGCCCAATGCAGCAAAGCGACTCCTAAATATTTACGTTTCCCTTGCAATGAGTCTTTCAATTTCTCTTTTGAAAAGTAGAAATGTTGCTCTTTATGTAGCCTTGAAGATACCACAATGTGCGGCGGTGAAATCAAAAGACCATCTTGTTAGTGCTCGGTTTTCAATTATTAATAACTTGCATCAGTAATCCAGGACAGCCTTTCAGAAGATCAGTGCAGCACTTGCTCAGCGCTTGCTGAGTGGGAAACTGATAACGCCTCCCACATGGAGAGTAGGAAATTAGGCAAACACCCACCGAAGACATATGTCTTGTTGTTGTGTGGAATATTCATTAGTTTGTATTTATTTATTTATATACTTATTTCTATATTGAAGATTAAGGCGGAGCAGAAGGTATAAAACATAATTTTGGGATTCGGACGTGTTTTCTGTTAGGTTCTTGGATTAACACACACAGTAAACATCCATAGGATGTCTGTTTCTAGATCTTATTAAAAGCCAAAAACCAGGTCACTGCCAGACATTGGCTGAATTTAGGTTAAATGAAAAATGGGCAACTCGCAAAGCTTTGCCTGCCCGGTCCTTCATGCCTGTTTCGGCTCCTGGAAGACTGAGAACCTTGTTGGCTTTGTTGTGACTCTGGGTTACAGCCAGTAGTCTGACTGAGGGAAGGTGACCGCAGGACATTCCCAAAACTTTGCTTCACCTCACTGTGCTGTCCAAACTGGGCACCGAATTAATGTAAGCAAACTTTTTTATGTATTCAGGTTTCTGAGTCCTCCTCACCTTTCCTAGGCTGAGGCCTGTTATTCTTCCCCAGTTTACCCCACTAGCTGTACCTTCATTTATTTAAGACACAGGTGGGCCTATAATTAGGGCCAAGCACAGGCTGACTTCTCCCTCTGGCAGTTGACTTTAATATGGCTTATACCGTGTAGTGACTGTGCTATTGTCCCTGGGGTGAAATGGAGGGGAAAAAAGGGGCCAGCTAACCTCTTTCTCCCTAAGCGGCAACCCCTAGCGGTTAAAATCCATATGACCCAGTGGAATGAGAGAAGTATCAGAGAGTAGTTTACCTTTATAGAACAATAAACATCATAGCGTTTAGGAAAAGCAACTGAAGACAGCAAGAGCACAAACATATTGTAAGCTATTGATTTACACTGAGAATGGTGGCTAGGAGCAGAAGCCTGCATCCCAAATTATGGTGAAGGTAGCAAATGAAAGCCATTAATCGTTTCACTCAAGCAGACTACTGTATAGTGCGCTGATTATGTGTTTACTGTAGCGGCACTGTATTTCACTTCAGTGGAAGTCCAACTGGAGGGATTTCCCGATAGGTTTAAAAAATCAGCAGTGGCGGATCGTCAATTTATCCATTGTATCTAGAGAAGAAAGTCTACTCAACATACATTTCTTAGAAAATGCCAAATAATTTTGAAATAAAAATTGTTTACTCGTACAATATGCCTGGTAATGTGCCCACACCTGTCAGCATTCATTAAAAATTGGTTCCAAATTGTATTTGGTTAATTTCTGTGTGAATACATATACTTCCTGGGTGAAGGGCGCCAGCCAAATAAGAGTGTATGTAAATTCTTAAACTGAGGCTGCTTTGTAATTGGTTTCTTCAGAATTTCCACAGGGCCCTATGCGCCCCAGACACTTCCACTTTTATTGGTAGCGAATTGGTATTGTTTTCATGTTTTTTTTAAATCAATTATGATTGGACGTTTTTCAACGCTGTCTTTCAGGTTCACACCGCCGTTCACACCGCCGTTAATATAACTACGGATGCGCGACTGTCACTCCTGAGCCCTGCTCCTTTGACCGGTACTTTCAGTTGATAGCAAATTCAAGTGGAACTGCGGAAATCAAAGAAATTCAGTTATTTCCTTACAAAAACACCCTTTCACAAGGCGTTTACTGGAAGAAATGAAGAGCATAACGGACCGACCAGATTCACAAATTCAGCAGCAGGCAAGTGATCGAGGACGAGCTAACCCCCGGGGCTTGACAACACTGTTGTCCGACTGAGTCCATATTCTGTGGTATTAGAAAATTACCATCACCACCAAAACTGTGGGCGCAAGTAAGTCACATCTGTCATCTTATTGCGCAGGGTGAAAAATCAAACCATTCTGTCACTAGTACCGTGTGTACTGTGCCACCTGGGTCCCGTAGAAAATCCAATCTTCCTCCTGTAATCACTGCATTGCATTACCTTGACTATAGGTGAGGAAAATGAAAGCTTTGATGTCTTTGCGTTTTTTATCCCCAGTAATGTAATTCAACAATTTACAAGGTTAGCGGAGACAGCATAAAGCACAAGTGTGCTACGGTGGGGTCAAGGCGCCCTGCGAGCCGTTGAATATGCAGAAAAGGCCAGCAGAACTCTGAGAATAAGTTTACGCTCTACCAACGCTTAACCTGATCTGTGATGGTATAATACTGTTTGCATAACTGCACAGCTAGATGGTCATTTTCATGTTGGAGGACACTGAAACTGTAACTTCAGGATGCACAGTGCGTCGTAACAGCACGGCGTTTGTGCGCTGAAGCGTCTGGTCAGAGACTATCTATGAAAAGAATACCTTTTTCTGCATCAGCCCCTTAAACCGGCACATCAAAGCAGTCAGTACAGCCTCTTTCTCCATCTGAGAACAGCTAGAGTTGTTTCACAGAGACTGACGGGAGACAATTCATGCTTTTTTTTCTTTTTTTTTTATCAGGTCTCAGACACAGCGAAAGTGGCCTGAATACAGAGAAGCTGAGATATATTTTTTGGGGAGGAAGAGTATGCCTGACTATGTTGTTCCATAGAGGATTCATCTCCTGTTTGAGTAGGTTCAATTTCACAAGTTTATTTAAAAAAATGTCATCCCACATGCCGTACCTTTTTAAACTTGAGAAACCTTATATTAGACACCACAGAAATGAATAGTGACGTTACACATTCAATACTATCCTATGCCGTGAAGAAGAAGACATTTTTAAGAATCATTATGTACACCTGGGTTACAAGCAGTGTAACCCAGGTGTAACCCAGCAAAGCTTGAGTGGAGAGTCCCAAGTCTAAATCCAGTGTAATTGTAACGTCCGGGGACGCCGCCTGAAACGCCGCCCTCCCGTTGGGCCCGGCCAGCGCACCTGTACCCAATCGGGCCCTAATGGCTCTTCATCCGCACCTGTGGGGAGGGTATATGGGCAGGGAATTGGGGAGGGATTTGGGTGGTGGACGTTGTTGACTGTGTACTGTTCGGTACTGTACTGTACTGTACTGTACTGTTCAACTCGTGACAGAAATAGACCTGCTTACCTTGAGACACTGACAATCCATGGTTTTAGCATGAAGAGTCAGTAAAGTGGAAGTGAAAAGATTGAATGGTCAGTTGAGTACAAAATTGTGAGATCATGCAAGCATTGCCGTCTTACCCTGCTTTATATAGTCACTCTTACAGTCCCCAAGTTACAGTCCCCAAGTTACAGTCCCCAAGTTACAGTCCCCAAGTTACAGTCCACAAGTTATAGTCCACAAGTTACAGTCCACAAGTTACAAGAACTTCATTTGTGCCTCAAGCAATTCAGTTTTTAAACAGGTAATGGCACATATATAGCCAAATAGGCAGGATGCTCAGCTGGTCTGGTCTGCCTAATTTAATCGGTAGTAAGTTGCGGGGTATGGGAAATTATGTGTTATGTGTGTATTAATGCCTACTTGATTGTTCTGCAAACAAATTTCCCTACGGGGACAAATAAAGAGATTGATTGATTGAAAAAAGAACTTTGATAAATGCAAAAATGTCCAATAATTACTGTTTGCAGTAATATAGACAAAATTTGTGCTGAATCATTATTTTTTTGATTATCAAGTTTGACTATAATTACTGGTTCACTGCAGTTACATTTCCCCAAAAGTAAATGAGCTATTAGGGTATTGTTTGGAAGTCAGATTTACTTGTGGAATGCCTCAATTGTACTTTATTAATGTATTTGAACACGTGTTATTAATGGATTTGAACACGCAGGGTAAGCAGCACATCGGCACACCAACCTGTCCTGATTACGTCTGCCACTCCTGAGATGACTTAAGTTACGTAAGCGCACCAAACCAAATAAGATGTTCATTTTCAGTTAGAGCACCACCCATGCAGAGCCATGTTGTGCTCCTACCAACACCGGCTACCGCTGGGGCGGTGCTGCCGTGTCAAGCAAACTTCCCACCAACTCGGGCATAATAGTTCGTGTTTTTGATGTCACGCAGAATTTTTTACTTCATTTCTGAAGAAGTTGTTAAATCTTTGATGTCAAATGTGGGCACAGCTGGAGTTTGACGCTAATTAGCTGCTAGATTCATACTGTACGTTTCTAAAGAAAGAAAACGCTACTTGCGAGAAACACTTCCCAGATCATTTGTGTGAGCTGACAATTCATAGTCGAGTTCATTAAAATTTGACACCAGATGTAGCAATTAGGATAGAAAACGTGAAGTGGCAGAGAAGCTCATTTTTAGTAGGCATCAAGAATACATCATAAAATAATCAAACCACATAAAGGAGTATTGTACATGAAATATAAATCTAAAGTCAAACACGTGCTGAGAGGAAGCGAAAGCTGAGTTGATATTGTCTGGGGGCGGTGGTGGTGTCGGCGGCAGTTCATTCCAGTGGAAACGGGGCCATCGTGAATGTAAATCTGCCATCAAAGTGCAGCCTTTTGTGCCCCTGTCAGCACTGTGGCACGAGCTTGGAAACATTATTTCTGCTGGGTTCTCTGGATATGTCAAGCATCACTCCCACCAGATTAGAGATTGTCTTACAAATTAGAACGCCTGGGTGACGGCGTAGAGTTGGAAGCTGCGTTTGACTTTTCGAGTTAGCATGGATTAGTGTATAGCAGTGGTTTTACATTGTATTGGAAAAAGCTTGGTTTGTAGGCTCACAAACTATTACTTTTTATAGCGTAAAGTATAGTATCAAAGTATAGCATAATTAATCTAAATGACTATAAACGCTACACACACAAAAAAAATGGATGAACCCTCCAAAAAATAATTTGCAACCTCTTGTGGGGTCCAGACCCCTGCTTTTGGAACCACTGGTCTACAGCATTATACCCCATGGTTCGCAATGAAACAACTAGATGTACTTCTCTGTTCAGTGGCTAATGACTAAATTCTACTAGTTTTTAACTCGTTTTTAACGGCAAAGTTGTAACATAAAATAGTGTATACTTTATGTGTTTACTCAGCAGCAGATCTTAGCGTTTATGGTTTTGTTTCATTCGTTTTCTTCACATTCTTACAAATGACGGTGGCTTCTGCTAGCCACAGTTGGTGAGGTGTGGTTTGCAAAGCGGCAGGCTTAGTCAGGCCTGCTTGAAGCCCTGAAGCCTGAAACACTGTCTTTTGTCTATGTTCTGATAGCCAAAGGAATAACTGTAAGAGTGGCAGTGGTCACATTACTGAAGATAAATGTGCACGGGTAAATTGCAGTGTGCACCAAATCCCATTCTCCAGTGAGCCTATTGCTCAAAAGGAGACAGCAGTGGCCATAGGCCACAGGTCATTAAAGGCAAGAAATGACATGTCATCGTATTATCATGTAGTTTAGTGTGGGAGCGTGTGACAGTTTTATGTTTTGCTTCGCCATACATTGATGGAGAGTATTGTTGTTTGTCAAAAAGACCAGCGCTCAACTTGGACATGAGAGCATTTTTCTGAGAGCGAATCAACTGCTCAAGTGGTCGTTGAGGATGAGTTCACATGTGGGAAATTTGAGCCGTATGTTCTACCAGACAGATGGACCTGCGTCGTTCAGTCGGCTGTTATGCTAATGAGACTATAAACCTGGGATGTTCATGCATGGATGTCTAATGGCACTGATTCCCCACTGTGCATCCCTGTTAGCTTCTGAAGAGCATCTATATCCTCAATTGAGTTGCTGTTGTGATCACCCGCCTCATAATAAAAAGCATTCAATAGCATAAGTTTGTATATCGTGGAATTAATACATGATTCACAATCTACAAGACTGTTACTCTTTTCTACAGTCAAGCCAGAAAAAGATTGAACAATAATTATTTTGATAGAGAAAGATTGAACTTTTACGGGAAAAGAGTTTCACTGCTGTTTAGTGAATAATGTTCTATCAATTTTCTAGCTTAAGACCAACATCAAAGTAGATCCAGAAGCAAGCGTCTATCTTTTCAGTCAGTCCACTTTAGGATTAATAGAGAAATTAAAAGGAAGCAGTGCGTTGTGTAGACTCCCAAGCCGATTGCAGTTTCTTAGCCAGCCTTGCCTTTCCTCCCTCGGTGTAGGTACTGGATGTCTTTATTCAACCCAGCCAACTGCCTTGTTTATGCAGAAAGACTTTGTTTGTCCTTGACCTGTTTATTCTATTTACTCTGAATCATTCAGATGATTGTAAATTCCATGTGATGCACTTCACGGTATACAAAGCGATTGGTTGACTGGCTTGTGTGGTTTATTTCAGCAGGTGTCACAGATTTCTAGAATTCTAACAAAACTTTTAGTGCTGTCTATATAAATGAGTGTAACATTGGTCTGGTAGCATTACCAAGAATGGAATTCCAAAATGTTATTGGCTGTGTAAGTGGTGTAAAGTAAATACATCTAATACAATTTAATTAGGTACACCTTTCACCAAATAAACTATCCACTTTCATAGTCCCTTAGGTTATACTGTATGTCTTCCCCATTCAGATGTTTGGTCTGAACAACAACTGAACCTAATGCTTTGTGACAAATGACAGTGGATTGGAGTCGGGGGAGTAATTACATGCCGAGTTGTTGACTATCTCCTCAGAAGGTTGTGTGGACTGTGTTCATACAGTGGTGTTGGTTGGCTGACTTGCTGACAGAGCTAAACTGATGGGTTTGGCATAATTGTACAGTGTTTCCATCTCATCTCCCACCTAAGGCTGTCAGCAGAATACACATGCTTGACATAATATGAGCAACTGCCACACATATATGTTATTGAAATTTGAAATATTTGTCTTGTTGAATATTTCTCCACCCAGAAATGAAATAAGGCTCTTTCCATACGGAGTTATTACTTTGGTTCAGGCTTTGAATAGGATCGAAAGCCTATTCTCAGTGTCATGTGGTGCTGGCTCTCTTGAAGAATGCAGTGGGTAGGAACTAATAGTTTGAAAAAATATGTCACTAAGCTCATACATGTCATATAATAATGATGTTATTTTTTTTGTTTCAATGCAGAAAAGCTGAGAAAGAAATGTTACGAGTGTGACAAACAATGACAAAGGCAAAGGTTATCTTGACATACTGGCACGGATGCTCAAATGCAAGCAAGGTAGTTAACAAAAGGTCGATCTCATTAAATGTCTTCAACTAGCATCTCATTAATTTGATCCTTGATACAAAGACTGATATAGCCTATAATGGCGTTTTGATGGTTTTTTTGTTGTTGTTTGAAACCAAGGCACTGGCATTAATGTAGCGGGATATCATTTGGAGTTTGATTGGTGTCCATCAACCTCTTGTTTTCTTTACCGATGACGGTAAACAGATTTCCAAATCATATTCATTAGATGACATTTTCAAATGTCATTCATTAAAAACCGCAAGCGACATCTGAACAGTTCAGTTAGAGTCTTGTAATCGTTTCCTTTCAGCATATAAAAGCCATTGTCTCAGTGTCTCAAACCGTTTATCATTAAATTACTACCATCTATCTGGAACATCTAAGCCTTAGATGTTCAAGATAGATGGTAGTAATTTAATGATAAACGGTTTATGCTACTAGAACTTGGAATTGTCAATATCGCTGTGTACATTGCCTTTACACTAACATGCATAGAGGTAGCTGTTTGCAACACGTTGTTAAAGGTACTACAGTATGTAGGATTTAGGGGAATCTTTTAGCAGAAATTGAAAAAAGTATTCATAATTATGTTTTCATTAGTGTATAATCACCTGTAACAACGATTTGTTGTGTTTTCGTAAGCTTAGAATGAGCCCTTTATATCTACATAGGGACCGGGTCCTCGTCCACGGTCCTCCATGTTGCACCGCCATGTTTCTACAGTAGCCCAGAAGGAACAAACCAAACACCAGAGCGCCATTCACGTTTCTACATTAAAGTGGCAGTTTGAATCCGGCCACCATAGGTTATAATACACGCTTGGAAAGGGAGGGGTGAAGGAGGGGTGTTCAGTTAATTGCAATCTGCAACCTCACCGCTTGATGCCACTAAATCCTACATACTAAAACTAACTTAGATCAAATCAAATGTTCTCACACAAATCTAATTTGGGAAATAATTACATTCATATTATTAATGATTTACATATTTATAAATTCATTAACTTAAAATGTAGCAACTGTGTTTCATGCAGATACAATTATTGATGTTTCAAATCCTCCTCAACGATATATTTTTAGCGATATTTTTTTCTTTCTGACAATATTTCCTGGAGTGACAATGGGAGTGACATCACAGCCTTTTGTTTTCTAATGTTCATGACCAAAGCAGGTTTGACTTATTCATCAGATTTAAAATTAAGCAATATATCAACACATATTTTCTTGTGATTTACAATAGTATCTCTTGTCTTTCCAGCTCTGTTAGGACAAACTCTTGTGTGTGTTTCTTTTTCATTAAAATACGCTCTGTGCGTTTACTGCTCCCATGCCTGCCTGTCTTCCTCCGGCTCACACATACTCTCGCCTACTTAACACACATCGTTACAGTTGTGAAATGTATAACTAAGTTAGCCCTTAATTTGCCATTACACAGCAAAACTATATACAGTATATAGATAAAGATGGGATGAAGTTCGAGCACCAGCGGAAGTTGAGCAGTAGGAGTCAACCGATTATCGGTCCAGCCGATTATTATGGCCGATATTTGTCCGAGTATAGCTCCGATTACAAATATCGGCATTTTCATGCCGATTAAAAAAAAAAAAATCTTATAAGAAAAGAAAAGAAAATGCATTCATTTTACCACAGCAACCACAGCACCCCGAAAGGTACAGCCATGATTTTGTCAGTGTCCTGACAGCCTACTTGGATTGGTTGACGTGTGGAGAGTGACAAGTCAGTAACCAATCGGTACTGCTCTCTGTGAAAAGAGGCAGGGATGGTGCGAGCAACTCATTATCTGCTGCAATGTTGTCAAGATAAGAAAAGCATGCTGACTCAAAGTAACACCTAAATGTGATCAAACTGAAAAACGGCCACCATTTCACATTCTGTTTGTTTTACTCGCCTCTAGATTGCAAATGTCATCATATTTCTATACCCGTAAAAATGCACCTTACATCAAAAAAACTCATAGCATGAGATCAATGAACACAAGTCACACAACATAGGCTAATTGAGGAGAAGAAAAAGGAAAATAAAACTCATTCGGTAGCGTAGGCAACTTATTTTATAGCTCTCCCCATCTCTCCCTCGGACACACACGCGGCAGCATATCTTCTTTTCCTTTAAGGATAAACAAAAGTCACACAAAAAACTAATTCATAGTCACCACAATGCGTGAGTAAAAAAATCTATTCGGTCGTACTATTGTTCTCTCTCCCCGCATCGCTCCCTCTCTAGCCTGCAAACCTTTTTTTTTTGCCTGTGCACAAATTCGGCAACCCAACCAAACCCTCGTCTCTCCGCATACACATTAGGCAGCTGCCAGCATTTCTCTCTCACACACACATGCGCTATAGATTTAGAATGAAATGTATTTCAAGCATAGGCAGGGACACACAGTGTTGATCTATAATTCAAACCAATCGTACTTAACCTTAAATGTGATTTATAATTAGTAGTAGTATTGTTAATTTAGAGAAATATAGCCTATGGTTTAATGCCAAGTTGTGATTATTTCTAATGTTGTCATTTTGTGCTGTAATAGTAACTACAATGTAGAATACATGGTGAAAACAACACATTATAATTTCAGTTTGTTTTTTGATCCCTCTTCACTTCTAAAACCCTCTCATTGCAGATGGATGCCCAAAATAAGAGTGCAGTTTTGGACCACTAAAACAGCTAACTACTACTACTACTAGGATTGGCTGTCTGCAGCAAATGCAAGGCAATGTCAGCATGTGATCAGCAACTGCGATAAAATAAAAATACTTAAAATACTACTTTGTGAAATGTGAATCATCGCCCTGCACTTGATTTAACCTAAAGCAGGTGAATTTATTGAAGTACTTTACTTCAAGAAGTATTTGCACTTTTGTTTGATTTTTAATGTTAATCTGAAGAAACTTTGCCTTGGTCATTTTTAGTGGACATTTTATATTGTTTGGACTTTATTTTCTTCATATTTCACACAAATATGGGCCCCAAATATCGGCTATCGAGTAATCGGTATCGGTAACGGTCTAGAAAAAGCCGTATTGGTCGACCCCTATTGAGCAGTGTAAGGCCCTCTTACACCAAGTGCGACGTGAATAAATGACACCAAAGAGTGGAAAAAAGAGGAGAAGACAAGGGTGGTATTTCAGGATAAAAGTGATTAAGTTCAAATATATAACTCTAAACCTCTTGGAGATCGTTACAGTATGTGGGCAGGACAAGTAATGCCAGTACAATTTTGTTAATATTAAGAAAACGGTCATATGTTAACCTACTATAATCATATCCAAGGTTTGCAGCGATACGTTCCCATATATTTTTTTTATTCTGTATACCTTTTGGTATTCATCAAAAATTCTACAGTTATTTAGTTGTTCCGCTATCGTCATGTGACATCTGTGTTTCGTTGTGATTGGTAAACAAATTTCATCGGCAGGCGAAAGTATAAAAAATCGGCCTTGAAGCGAATAAAATAAATGCCGCAATTTCGCACCGTGGACTTTCGTGTTGTGTGTAAATGGTGTCATTTAGTATAATGCATTTAAACTAATTTTACCTTGCTTTTTTGTCTCGTTTATTCGCAGTTGGTGTAAAAGGGCCTTAAGAAGTATAAGAAAGACTCAAATATAAGCTAAGCTCACAGGGAAAAATCACCAAAGGAACATATTTGGAATTCTGGTGGGATTTGGTAGTGGTAATGTGGGATTTGTCATTTGTGCTGCCACTTGGTCCAGTCATGAAAAAATGTAAAGCTATTGAACCAAAGAATGTGACTACAATCAATGTGTAAACACATTGAATTATTCCCTGATTTGGCTGTTTATTCTGCACACTGAAACGCACTTTGACATTCGCAAAATGTTTATTTTGTGGGCCTTCTATGGGCCTTACAGAGTGTGTGTGTCTAAATCCAACTCAGATGTGACTGTGACTGCAAGCACCTGACAACAAAGCATCAGTGTTGTGCTACAGAGAGCAGTGGACTTCCATCTGTACCGCACACAGACCTGGATCACGACAGATCACGAGTGCTTATCGGTTGTATCCAAATCATGGGGTGCAGTCAGCTGTGAGACAGCGGGAGGCCGCCAGACGCGAGATCAGTCAGGGTGCCTGGACTCTTTCTTCTGCTTCATTCTTTGTTTCCTTTATTATGTATGCGTCGAGCCTTATTTCTTTTTCTGTCTATGTACTCTCTGCTCTCTCTCGCGCGCGCTGGCTCGCGGCCGGTTGGTCATGCCTGTCACTGGCTAACTATGCTTCTCTGGAGCTGCTATCAACACCGTCCTCTCCCTGCTGTGACGTTCATTCAGTTGAGCCATCAGTCTGTCAGGCCCATAGACCTCCTGCTAGACCTCGGCCTGGAGGTTTATGCTAGCAGGAGGTCTATTTTATATGCTGTTGGAGTCTGAGAGCCAGTGGAGGAGAGAGCCATTCAGCCCCCCCTCATTTGCTTCTATTGAGGAGCTTGGAAATGGACACAATGTGTCAAAATATTGACACATTGTGTGGGACATCCCCCATGGGTTTGTGTATAGTTGGAGTTTGTCTTGGCGAAGTCGCTTGCAGCCCTCTCACAATTGGCTGTTCGGGTCATGTGATATCGTGATTGGTTGACTGGGTCATGTTATCTCTTGCGATTGGTTGCGGCATACCATTTATAAAACCCTAATATACTCTTAATGATACAATCATTTTACAAAATCAACAACCATTACATTCATTAGAGTTAGTAAGAACGTATTATGGAATACAAAACTGATGTGGTCTTTGTATTTCCCAGGAGTTGGGTGTCTCATATCCAACAAAGTAGCATTCGTTCTTTGTTTTGACGCCGTGCCCCTAGTTGCCAGTGGAGAATTGCATCATAAGCCGCATTGACTGAAGTTGTGCTTCCTCTCTTCTCTCACCCCACTCTCATCACTCTAGATCACACACACCACCCCCCCCCCCCTCCCTGGTCTGTTTTCCTAAATCTATCCTCTCTTTTCTTTCACTTTCTACGTGTTCTTGTGTGTCCGCCCTCCCTGGGCGCTGTCAGACTGAGCTCCTGTAAGGAGGAGATAAAGCCCCCCGGCAGGGCAGGACCACAGCTGTCACCCTCTGACTTCCTGGACAAGCTCATGGGAAGGACGTCCGGATATGACGCCCGCATCAGGCCCAACTTCAAAGGTATACAGTGGTGTGTGAGGCAGCTGCCTTGCAGGAAATCACATGGAGCTAATAGGCACTGCATCGGGAGAAAAATAAAGGAACAGACCAGGGAATCTCTATTCTAAGGCTATACAAACTCCAATGATTTGTGTGTATGGGATCCTGTCGGGATTTGATTCAGGGGCTTCGTGCTTTTTAAATATGATTATCCCTCCTTTTTCCTTTCACTACTGATGCCTCATGCCAAAATACAGAGCTGGTTATGTTTTAAGTTCTCAATTTAACGTGAGACCTCTCACTTTATTCTAAAGGTGAATCAAAAGCATTGTTTTTGATTTTATACTTGCTCGTTCACAGAGATGGGACTTATCGATTTACTTCATGCCCCTTTATGCATTTCTTTAGAGACTGATTGAAAAAAGACAATATACAGTGCCAGGCCTACATACACAAAGGTCAGATTTGTTTAAGTTGTTTTTATATGCAGAATATTATAAAACAAGTATTAGTAGGTCTATTGTAATTGTTATTACTATATTAATTCTTATTACTATATATTCAAATTACAATGTGAATCCCAACCTAACCAGATCAAATGTAGTTGGTCCAGACTACCGCCAATAATCACCAGATATATTAAGTGTTACCACAATGCTTTAAATTCACCATTTGGATCTGAAAGTCGTTATCATTTTGGCTCTGCTTCTAGTTAATTGTTGTCATGTGAACACAGCCACTCTATTTACTGCCCTGACAGTTTAAATATTTTTATAGGTTTCTTTATGGGTATTGTCGTGGGTGTGAATGGGTGTTAAATGTACCAGTACAGATGGGAACACAGTTATGGTCTATGTTCTTTTTCCCTCAGGCCCACCAGTGAATGTCACCTGCAACATTTTCATCAACAGCTTTGGTTCAATCACAGAAACAACCATGGTAAGGATGAAGAGGATGTCAGTAATGATGTTCCACCAAAATGCACATTTTCTAAAAGGAGACATGATTGTCTTTTGGGTAATCACATCTGTGATTTGCTCATTATTTCTAAATGAGGCCTCCAAACACTCCCACCATCTTCCTTGTCCTTCAATGTTTCCGCTAAGCTATTCAGTATTGAAGCTTTTCCCTTATTTCTCTGTTTCCTGGAGCATATCAGCGCAACCTTCAGAGACCAGTTGGGTCACCGACAAGCTGATAATGAACTGTCCACTCTGTAATTATGATGAAAAATTGAGAAAATGAATGGAACAGGGGTGGGGGGAAGGCGGGGGGTGAGGAGAAAATGGCCGCCGCTGGGTCTCTGCTTCACATGGTTGCACCGTAGCTGCTGACCCAGCAGCTGCGGTCATGGGTGGGGGCTCTGGCGGCCGGACCTGTAGTCAGGTCAGACAGGGGAAAGATGACACTAATAATGGCATTGTAAGCTTCAGTGAGGTGACTTTTCTTATTGTGATAAATGTGGAGCACAACCACCAAATGTGTCACCCCACATAAGAATGGAGCCTCAAAATAAACCATCCATACCTTCCCAAAAATACTGTTACGTCTGTACTGCGTGAGAGATACTTTTTGTAAAAGTGCTTCTTTTTTTTTCGCATTCTAATCATCACTAACTGATAACAAGCACCTTGATTCACATAGAAAATGCGAACAAATGTTGTATACCAGCAGCAGATATTAGCACTACGCTGGCATCTAAAAAAAATGTGCTTATATATCTATAGCACAACAACAATCTACCTAGTCACCCTAAATGCTAATAGTCTGTGCAGTGTTACTGGCACACGGTCAGCATGCACACCTCCTCATAGGATCTCGGCAATGTGCTGCAGGTACTGCAGGGGGCAGGATAGTCTAGTGGTTCGGGTGTTGGACTCCCAGCCGGAAGGTCGTGGGTTCAAGCCCCAGAGTTGGCCTACCTGTAAACATCCTTGAGCAAGATGCCTAACCCCTATCTGCTCCATGTAATAGCACCATGTAATAGCACCATGTGATTGTAAGTCGCTTTTTGGATAAAAGCGTCTGCTAGATGACCTCATTGTAATTGTACTGTAAACATCGTGGCAGGGTTCCCATGTACACTCGCCCATGCTACCAACTGACTGATACATGCGTTCCACTACCCCCTCCCCCTCCCACAGGACTACAGGCTCAACGTGTTCCTGCGGCAAAAGTGGAACGACCCGCGCCTGGCGTACAGTGAGTACCCGGATGACTCCCTGGACCTGGACCCCTCCATGCTCGACTCCATCTGGAAGCCCGACCTCTTCTTCGCTAACGAGAAGGGAGCCAACTTTCACGAGGTCACCACCGACAACAAACTGCTGCGGATCTTCCAGGATGGCAGCGTCTTGTACAGCATCAGGTTGTCTGTCTGTCTGTCTGTCTTAAGGGTCCTTCATACTGCTGCACAGTATTCTGACCTCTGATCACAATACATGCATACTGTTGCTTATCGGCTTGATTTAAATTCTAGGTAGAAAGGGGAAATGTTTTTGCTTCTCCGAGGCCGTGGACAGGTCACTGTATGAAACAATTACAGTGTTTCATACAGTGTTTATTCATACGAGTTTTTAAGTTTTGCTTATTGGTTACTGCGGAAAGAAATGTCATCGAAGCTCAGTATAGGTTTGGGTGAGTATGGTGCTGGTGGATATTGTCTTGCTCTGGGCGATGCATTACAGCAGGTAATTACACAGCTTTCTTCTACCCAAACTCCCTAATAGCTCCCACTCTTCCCGGAGGCTTCTGGAAGGCTTAATGCGTCACCGCAGCAATAAATAAAACGAGGGATGTCTTCGCCAATTAGTTTGCTATCACAGTGGAACTGGCCCGCTAAACGGCGCCGTATTGTAATGTCAACTTTTTAAATCTAGCTTTTCGATAAAGGGAGGGACAAAATGAATTTCCTTAATGTTATTACAGATTTACTTCAGTGCCAACTGGAACACATAATGTCAGTAGGTAGTTAAAAAACACGCCTTCCCTGTCGAATATTCCTTGCTATTCTTTACATCTGCCCTGTTTTGCCTTAACTATAATTTATTTCGGTTTTATTTCTCTAAAGCCTTCCCAGCCTTTTACCTTCACCTGTCGCTGCCCTTATTTTCTGCTCTGTGTTTCTGTGTCAGACTGACTCTTATCCTGTCCTGCCCTATGGACTTGAAGAATTTCCCCATGGACATTCAGACCTGTACCATGCAGCTGGAAAGCTGTGAGTCTTTGTTTCTTCTACTTCCTTTTCTGTCACTATCCTCGTTTCAGCTTTCAGCTTTCTCGTTTCAGCTTTTCAGCTAGTAATAATGATTCCTGTTGCGTGATGATCACTAGCGTTACGTTGCTTCAAGAGTCCTAAGCTTCATTGGTCATAGAATGTGTATGATAGCTCTAAAACCCTTGATAGCATGTTCTCCCTTTTTACATTGTTAAAATAGAATGGGGGGGGGACTCCTTTCTGTCCCCTGGTTGCCTTGTAGGCACGAATAGCATCTTCCCCGACAAAGCCAATTTCTGGGATATAAATAATAAAACTTTCATTTCATGTCCTTATTATTACGTGGCCCATCCCTGGTGCCTAGAGGTAACCTAATTTCACCTCCATATAGACAAAAGAACTAGCAAATGGGAAACAGATGGACCATTAAAACTGTGGAGTCAGTACACTGTACCTTTTTGGCAGTGTTACCCACCGATAAATAAATAAACATGCACGTTGGTGTTTGTGTTTACCTCCCTTTCCGTTTTGATGGAAAGAAGAGTGCTCCGTCTTTCTACAGAAGGCTGCTTGATTTGTTTCTGCAAATTGGCAGGTAGATATATATATATATATATATATATACATACATACATAATAATAGAAAATAAATACAATTTGTATCAGCAATAAAAGGATATGGCCTTTGAAATCCACCTGTGCTTTTTGTACCTTCTCATCGTAGTGCATTCTAAAAGGATACCCTGCTATCAATAAAGTGTGCATTTTCCCATTTAGGAGCAGAGACATTCTCTGTGACAGAGGTGGCATTACACATACAAGGGGTTAGATTTACCTGGTCACGTCAACATTATAGCGGACACCCACAGTAATCGTGTCTGATTTCGGATCCTGGAGAAGTCTCCCGTTGTCTTCCGTTTGCTGGCACGCGCACGTTCAAGGGTGTGATCACCTTGGCTGTGTCTGGATGTTAAAAGGACATCATGGATTTTATTGCCACGACAGTCTCTGTCTAAACACTGTCCACTTAACGAGAGAGAGAGAGAGAGAGAGAGAGAGAGAGAGAGAGAGAGAGAGAGAGAGAGAGAGAGAGAGAGAGAGAGAGAGAGGTGGGTGCAGAAAAAAATAGATGTCTCTTGGTGTTAAAGAGAGCCATGGCCACTGATCTTTCTGTCCTTTTATGCTCCTACTGTATAGATATAAATATCCCCAACTATAATATTCTGCCTAAGTGTAGCACATCAGAGCTGTATATGTGCAGTTTATACCACTTCACAAACACCTTGAGCCACCAGCATTAACTTGACCCAAAAACGCTTTTTAGCTCGAGTAAAAAAAGCAGGACGGAAGCATCAAATGTGAACCACAACAATGGCAGCTTTCAGACAGCAATGTTGACTGGTTGAACCTCTTTGTAAAACATAACACGCTGTTAACACACCACTTAAAGTCATTATTCAGTTTTGCAAAGACATCCCCAGTCATAAATGTACATGTTATTATATACCTTGAATATTGTGTCAATTATTTTCTGAGTCCTCTAAGCTGTTGGTGATGAAAGACCATTTCACTATCTTAGGGAAACATTGGCATTCTCCCTGCTCATTAGGGCTGGATGTCTGAAAGACGGCTAACTGTCCTCAAGAGCGAGATAAGTGTGTTTTTTAGTGGTGTTTTTCAGGCAGGTGGTAGAGAAAAGGAGATAATATCTTGAATAATTTATGTTTTTGTAACTCCCGGGGGCAAGGAGACCAGATCGGTATTATTCAAATTGTATCAAGATTCCGGCATTGCTATTGTATGTGCCTTGCATTTTTAATGTACGGTTAATCAGGCATCTATGTGAGGCATTAGGACACTTGTAGTATGTAGGACAAATAAACAGCAGCCCGTCTTGTTTTCAACCAACCGAAGTTCTCCCACGTAACCCCCCTCTTCCGAGACCTGCACTGGCTCCCTGTCTCAGCCCGCATCAGATTCAAAACATTAGTGCTAGCCTACAAGGCAGCAAAAGGAACTGCCCCGCTCTACCTCCAGGCCATGGTAAGATTCCAAGCCCCTGCCAGAGCACTTCGATCTACTACCTCGGCTGGCAG